>PVKA01008910.1:0-49978 GCA_004027165.1 Ctenomys sociabilis
ACATTTGAGGAAGCTGAGGTTCAGAGGACTTGAGTGACATGTTCAAAGTCAGATGACTAGAAAGTGAGAGTGCTAGGGCCAAGGAGATAGCTCAAAAGAATAAATGCTTGCCTGGCAGGTGCAAAGTCCTGAGTTCAATCCACGGTACCGAGAAAAAAAAAAAAGTAGGAGTGCTGGCATTTGGACCCAGCGAAGCTGACTCCAGACACCCTAACCACTGTACTACTCTGCTTCCCCCAAGGATACCTGAAGGCACGTTCTGGCAGGTGGGGCACCCTGCAAAGAAGCCACCGGGTGAGAAGCTACTCTTACCCTGCAGACCCCAGCAGAGCTACCGTTTTTTGCCTCACTGTGGCAACATTTGCACATGGCCTCTCTGGCCAAACAGTAGCCATCTTTCAGGTGTCAACGCTATTACACTCGTGGAAAGCCACATAAACATCTAAATGTGATTCCACACTGACAAACTAACTACGAAACAGAAGCCTCTACTTTTTCCTTTTTAAAACAAATTGTAGAAAAACTAATAGACAAACATAACTGAGATCCATATACTCATCACTCAGCTGTAATAATGAGCAACAAATTTTGCCAAATGATGTTTTACCTATTCTCCTACTTTCTAAAAAAAAGTTTGGCAAAACATTGTAAGTCTGAGACATGATGTTCTTTTACCTATATATTCTTTGGAATAATTTCTACGTGATAAAGATATTTAAACAAATATCCTTAGCATGGAAAACTTCCAGTCATCTTAGAAGACAGAAAAACATAAGGAACCTCCATATATCTCTCATCACTCATATTCAAAAATTATCTTTTCGACCACTTCAATTCACCTATTCCTTCGTTCAATTTCACATATTATTCTGCAGCAATTTCTAGACATCATATGAGCATTCATCTGTGGCATTTGAGTACCTCTAAAGGGTAACATCTATCATCCAACCATTCCCCCAACCCCCTACCCATCCATCCATCCATCCATCCATCCATCCATCCATCCATCCATCCATCCATCTACATATCCCATCGATCATCCATTCATCTACCCACCTCACCCATTCATCATTTCAATCTCTCTATCCCTTTTGGTGTCCGTCATACAGCCAATTAATGCCAACTAGCAGGGCTGGAACAGTGCTTTGCACATCACTTATAATCAATACACATCTGGTTTTTTAAAAAAATTTATTTATTTATTACAGTGTCTTGCTACACATCACGGATTCTTTTTTTGCGGGGGGGGGGGTCAGCTCAGCCTGCCCTGGGGGGAGGGGCTGGCATGGCATGTGGTGCTGGGGATTGAACTGCGGTCCCTGAGAGGCGCTTTAGACCGCTGAGCTATCTTGCCAGCCCTCAATAAACATCTGTTGATAGGATGAACATAAAGCCAGAAGATTCCTGTACAGAGCAAGTTAGATCACAAACAGACAAAAAACAACCTTGTACATTAACTCAAGGTTGGAAACTAGTTGCCTGTTGGTGTGTTTGATAGGTGTTGGCCTAGTATGAGTTGCTGAATTATTATGGTGGTCGACTGATATGGCTGAAGCCCTTGAAACAACAGCTCATCTTCCCAATGATGACCACTTCTTCCTCCTTCCCCACTCCAGCCCTGGGCTCAACTTCCTTTGACCTTTCCTGCCCACACAAGGGAGCCTCCAGTCCCCTCCTTGTATGTCACTAAACCTGCCCCTCAAACTCCACCCATGGCAAAAGTCCATAAAGTCTCAGGCTCCCTGTCTCAGGTCAGAGGATCTGCCCATCTCCCTGTCCCGGGTCCTCTCTGTGTGTTTGGAGTTAATAAAGGCTTTCCCTCCCCCTATTTCTGCTTGTCTGCTGCGCTGCCACCACCACTGCCACCATCACTGTTGCCTCTAAAACCTATCATTTTTGGTGCTGTGACCCAGAACGGTGAGTAATGTGGCTCCCGGGACATCCCCTGCCCTAGTTTTGCACTCCCTCACTGAACTGCCTTCTGCTTCCGCTTCTGCCTCTGCTAGCTCGCATCCAACACCGGCCAATCTCACTCCTCACTCAAGAGCCCAAAACTTTAGAGGTCTTGCTTTTCTCATCTCGAAAATTGTGAGCTCACGTCTGGACCCCCCATCTTCCTCAGACATCTGGTCCCTGGCTCCTCACTTTTTCTAGTAATGACTGACAAAGTGGGTGTTGGCCTCTCTCATACTCATTCCAGGCTAAAAAGTGATGGCTTTTTAGTGGGAAGTGACGGGAGCTTTTGCCCTAATCTTTGGCTTATGTTAATTTGGCCATCTTGGGAAACTCTCTTCTTGTCTTCCAAAGCACACATCATTGGGTTGTCTCATAAAGAACCTCATGGTGCTGGGCGTGGTGGTGCATGCCTGTAATCCCAGCAGTTGGGAGGCTGAGGCAGGAGGATTGTTGTGAGTTCAAGCCCAGCCTGAGCTACAAAGTGAGCTTAAGGCCAGCCTGAACTGCATAGTGAGACCCTGTCTCAAAAAGACAAAAAAAAAAAAAAAGAATAAAAAGCCTTTGTTGACTCTAAAAACACGACACTCCCACCTTCTTCCCTCTGCTATCCCTGTTCTGCTGGGTACTACCCTCTCCACCCCTCTGCTCGAAACTCTGTCTTGTCCGTCTCTTCCCACTGCATCTTTACTCCACTCTCTGTAGCAACATCTCTGCTGTCTGCTTTTGCCTCCAGTTCCCTTGTGGATTCCACTGCCTCTCTTTTCCCCTCCACGCTGAAACCTCGGACACCACCTTTTCTCCTCCCACATTTCACATCCACCCCCCATGACTCAACCTCCTCCCAATGCTCTGACAGCTTGTGGCTACCTGCCCTGTGGCCAGCCACTGCCATCTTGTGAGCCACGTGACTATCCGCTGCCATTGTGTGGTTGCACCTCCTATGAGGTCAGAGCGCCAACTTGCTGGGCTCTGTCACATGACGAGCTGCCGCCATTTTATGTGCCCTGTGGCCATCTAAGGCCACTGTAGGGTCGCTCCTCCTGTGGTGTCAGGGCGCCAGCTTAAGATGCCCCATCACGACAAGCTGCAGCCATCTTACATGCTGTGTGTCTATCCACTCCTCTGTAAGGTCACACCTGTGACAGCACTGACCTGCTGTGCCAGCCACCTGATGGGTCACTGCTATTTTCCGGGCCATGTGGCCAGCTGCTACCATGTTACAGTCGCTCCTCTTGTGATGTCAGAGCGCCACATTTTAGTGCCTCATCACAGGATGGGACAGCCCATCTTGCAGCCTCTCCTTTGATATATAGTAACTAAAAATAAGATGTGTTTGTGTTTTTCAAATTCTTATAAGAGATCTCTATAAATTGACCTACAAAAGTTCTGACTAGTCTTTTATAATTACAAACTTAAAAATTATAATCTAATTTGGTCAAAATATATGAGTGCACTCTGACTTTGTGAAGATGTTCATTTGTGTGATGTGTATTTATGTATTTATATGTTAACAGCTGTTCTTTTTATTTGAATTTGAAATACAGACTTAAAACCATCCTTTCTCCTGAGTTACCAGCTGGTCTGGGTAATAACAAAATTAATTTATAATTAAATTAAAAATGAGGATTGCTGGGCAGGACTCATGACTGATGAATAGAGGGTGGCCAACTTTTATTTATCAGTAGAGAGCCCCCAATAATCTCCTTAATAAACATCCCCAATAAGTTGGTCACTGGTTAAAAGATGAAGTTTTTACAAAAATTAAAATAAGGTTTTCTCATAAAAGATGCTTAATATATTAAATATATTTATGCCTTTTGGGGCCGGGGAGATGGCTCAGTGGAATAAGCGCTTCCTTGGCAAGTGCAAGGGGCTGAATTCAATCCCCAGCTCTGTCAAAAAGAAAGAAAAAATATTTATGCCTTCTAAAATACTGTATGCTACAATATAAATTTTCTTTCAGATGTACACATAAGGCTTTCTCTTATGCTCCAGGTATTTATAATAGATTCCCATCAAGCCAACATGAGGACATTAGCCAAATAATAATTTTCTAACTAAAATTTATGTGATATATATCCTGTGTATGTGCTGTTACATTTAGAGATGAGGTTCCTGTCAAGCCAACATAAGGTCATCAGCCAAATAATAATTTTATAATTAAAACTTACATGATATGTATCCTATGTACATTTAGAGATACAAAAACAAAATGGGGATTTTGTATGATTGTTATGTTGCACTGCTATGTATGACTATTAATGTCAAATGATCTCTACGGAATTATGTAACTGTCATCCATTAACATTCTATAGGACTTTAACTGCTAAAATGTCCATGGGTGATAAGAAATAATAGTTCTCTGGTTATACTTTATATTCCAAGGTACTTGATACTCAGATAAAATTCTAATAATCAAGTATATTGCTCCAAACAAGAATGCTAATGTAAACCCAGATTCTCCTTAAAGACCCAATTATTATTGATTCCTATTTTATATCCCTATCTGATCCTGACATTCATGCCAAGCTAAAAAGACAAATCTCGGCCTTCAAACTGCACAGGAAAACATACTTAATCTAACTTTCTGTGTTTTCAATAATAGAGACCAAAATTACCTATACACACTGCCAACTTCTGGCTGCGACACTCGGGACTCCCATCAAAGCAGGACCTTCACAAGGTAGTGCTGAGCCTAAACAACACTGCCACCGAGCCGAGTGCAGTGAAGAAGGGCACTGCCCCAACCTGCAGCCATCACTGGGACATCTACAAGCTCGAGGGTCACTGGAAATGTGACTGCCCTGTCCGCCAGAGAGCGGGTAAGTCATCCAATTCCTGCTCTCACAGGAAACCTCACTAGGGCCAGATCCATATACTTGACCTGCTTGGTCTTGCCTCTGAAGAGCAACAACAGAGCTTGAGTTCCATGGCCCACATTGAGGCACCTTTGTTGAGAATCCTGAGTCTCGCTGGACATTTCAGGTAAAAAAAAAAAAAAAAAACAACAGAAAAAACTTTTCTTGCTGACACAGAGACCACATATAGTATTCTTCTTGAATTCTAAGATTGTTACATTAGTTCTACAGTCTCCACAGTGTGTGTTGATGACCAGCCTACATAACCCTCTCAGACAGGCCCATTCCTTGCTGACTTCAGACACCATTCTTCTCTCTCTTTTTTTTTTTTTTTTTGTCTTTTTTGAGACAGGGTCTCACTATGCAGTTCAGGCTGGCCTTAAGCTCATTTTGTAGCTTAGGCTGGTCTCGAACTCACAAAATCCTCCTGCCTCAGCCTCCCAAGTTGTTCTTCACTCTTAATTTCCTTGTGATCCCAACATGTCCCATACTTCTCATGGGGAAAGACCTCCTCCAAAAGTTCCACTTCTCTCTCACCTCTCTTTCCCCCTACCGTGTACATCCTGGTAACCCAACCTCATTTACAGGTAGCTCCTCCATCCCTCTTCCTTGTCAATCATACACTCTGAGACACTTCCAGTCCCACTCATGCCACACATGCTGTTCCTAGACTAGTGTGCCTCAGAGATCCCACAGTGTTTCCCTACGTTCCCCAATACCCAATAGTCCCCAAACATCGAGAGACTCAAGCCCATCATTCTCCGCCTCCTTAACAACAGTTTTCTTAAAACTGTCCACTTGTCATATACTCATTCTTCCTGTACTCAAACTCAATGGCTCCTATTGTTCAGTTCAAGATCTCAGGATTATTTATAATGTGGTTACTCGTATTCACCCAGTAGTGCCAAATCCCTATACTGTGTTCTATCATGTCCCCCTTTCCACTACTCATTTTACTGTCCTAGACCTCAAGGATGCTTTCTTCACCATTTCCTTGCACCCAGATTGTCAGGACCTCTTTGCCTCAACATGGACTGATCCAGACACTCTTAGACCTCAACAGCTTACACGGACAGCCCTGCCTCAAGGGTTCAGAGATAGTCCCCATTTTCTTATCAAGCCCATGCTGCTGACCTTGAGACCCTTGATTTTAAGCCCAGCCTGCTCCATCAATATATTGATCACCTCTTCCTTTCTTCCCCCTCTCATGCCCTGGCCCTAAAACACACAGCTACTCTTTACAATTTTCTGTCAGGATGAGCTTAGGAAGACTCTCCCTCCTGGGGCTGGGGAGATGGCTCAGTGGAATAAGTGCTTCCCTGGCAAGTGCAAGGGCATGAGTTCAATCCCCAGTTCTGAAAAAACAAACAAACAAACAAACAAAAAACAGATTCTCCTTCCAAAGATCAGATAGCTTCACCAAAAGTCAAATAGCTAAGACTCACCCTCACTCCCACTATTCATGCAATCACTGCTCACCACAAAGCCCTTCTTTGGGAATTTCAAGTGCCCACCACAAAACAAATTTTATGTTCCTTGGTTTAGCCAACTTCTTTCATCTCTGGGTTCCTGATTTTGCTTCCCTAGCAACAGCCCCTCTATGCAGCACCAAAAGGTTCCTTGCCAGAACTCCTAAACCCTACTACTTCTATACATCTCTCCTTTCACAAGGAGAGCCCTCCTAAGGGGCCCAGCTCTCTTTACCTAACCCAACTCAGCCTATATGCTTTTTACCCTATGTACTTTTTTTCAGGGTCACAATACAGTGGGCATTTTATGACAAAAAGAGATCATCTTTTCAGTCACCTTTCTTTTTTTTTTTTTGGTGGAACCAGGGATTGAACTCAGGCCCTTGTGCTTGCCAGGGAAGCACTTATTCCACTGAGCCATCTCCCTAGCCCTTGTAGCCTACCTTTCTAAACAACTAGACAACGCAGCTCACAGATAGACTCCGTCTCTATACATAACAGCAGCCACACTAACATGAGACAAAAAGGCTTACTTTAGCACAATCTATCACAGTCCACTCACCCCATCACTTTAGTGACCACATCACACATAAGACAATTCCAGCCCTAATGACTCTTCATGTCTAACAGATTCACTTAATGTTCTCAGAGGATCCTTCTGTCACCATTTCTACCTGTTTCCTCTGAATCCCACCACGTTATTCTGTACCTCTGATGAGGCCTCTCAATATAGTTCTGTCTACAGATGACCCTACTCCTTTTCCTCACATTGATGTCAAAAACTAAAGATTGATATTCCTCCCCTTCAACATGGTCATGGCAAAATGACACAGTCAGATCACAGACACACTCTTTTCTCCTCCTATGTCCTTTACTCATGATGACATGTACTTATAATGTGCTGTCTTTTTAAACTTTTTTCAAGATTTCTTCAGTCTCCAATATGAGCCATCATTAATGATAAACTTCTCCTCCTAGCTGACAGACCTAGCACTAACTTCTACATGAGCATAAACTGTCATCCTGTCAACTCCCCTCACCCCTAAGACTATGCCCCTGCAACAGGAAGCAGTCTAAGGCACATCACCCCTTTTATAACAACCAAAAGATTGGAATGATAGGCTCTGGCCCTAGTATGAGTTGCTAAATTATTATGGTGGTCGACTGATATGGCTGAAACAACAGCTCGTCTTCCCAATGACCACTTCCTCCTCCCTCCTCACTCCAGCCCTGGGTACAACTTCCTTTGACCTTTCCTGCCCACACAAGGGAGCTTCCAATTTGCTCCTTGTATGTCACTTGCCCCTCAAACTCCACCCCTGGCAAAAGTCCATAAAGTCTCAGGCTCCCTGTCTCAGGTCAGAGGATCTGCCCATCTCCCTGTCCCGGGTCCTCTCTGTGTGTTTAGAGTTAATAAAGGCTTCCCCTCCCCCTATTTCTGCTTCTCTGCCGCGCTGCCACCACCACTGCCACCTAAAACCTATCAGTATTGCTGGACCCATATCATATTTATAAAGATAATTACTTGTGAATTATTACATAACTCAAGAATTAGGATTACTTTTCAGTTTTGTTTAAATTCTTGCCTTACGTGAAAAGGAAGGTCTGATATTGCTGAGCTCATGTTCCCACTGAAAGTGACAAGATTCTTTGCTTGACCAAACTTTATTCGGGCTTCTAAACTTTCTCCTCAGCCCATTTTTTGGCACCACCTTGCCACAAATGAATTGCTGAATTACTATGGTGGGCATCTAATATGGCTGAAGCTCTTAGAACAACAGCTTATCTTCCCAGAGACCATCTCCCTGCTTCTTCTCCAATCCAGCCCAAGTTGCAATTTCCTTTCCCCTTTCCCACCATCTCAGGAAACACCCCAATCAACTTCTCAGATATTTCTAAGCACCCCCCTCAAACCCAGCCCTAGCAAAAGGTGATGGAAGCCCCAGCTTTCATTGTCTCAGGCCAGAGGATCTACCTGACCCATCTGCCCTCGATCCTCTCAGTGTCTTTCGAGTTAATAAAGGCTTCTTTTATCTTTCCTATCTCTTTACTGTACCTCTGGAAAAACTGATCCCTAGGGACTGGACTCAGGGCCTTCACACTCCCAGCCCTTTTTATTTTTATTTGCACAAGGTCTTGCTAAGTTGCTTAGGCTAGGCTTGAACATGCAGAGTGCTGGCATGCAGTCAGCTGTCCTTTTATGTGCTAGCTCTATTTTCAGAGACACTGCCACGCACTTACAACAAGATGTGCATACCACATGCTGAATACTGTATCTTAGTCTTTCAAATTTATTGTAGGCCTACTATGTGCCAGGGATAGGGATAGATCTGTGCATGAGACACAGTTCCTCACCTTGCAGAATATATGCTCCAGTGGAGGACAGTGATAACATACTGATTAAAAAATACACCAACGAGGTGATTCTGGTGATATTAAGCAATTACTAGGAAGGACACCATAACACACTGAGAGAGATGAAGGGCCTTTCATGGGTGATGGGAAATGGTATGCCTTAAGTGGTAGCAGTGGTGAATTTATTATAGAAAGTTGGTTGAACATGGAATTTTTTTTTGTTTTTTTTTTTTGGCAGAACTGGGGGTGGAACTCATGCCTTTGCACTTGCCAGGGTAGTGCTTATTCTACTGAGCCATCTCCCTGGCCCTGAGCATGGAAGATTTTAAATAGGAAAATATGGCAAAAATACTCAGAGCTTGTAGGATCTGAGGGATGAATACTTGAGTGTTTTATGATTTTATTTGGAAGCATTTCCATTAGAAATCAGAAAACAAATAGAAAGTAAGACCTATTGAGCAGGGCAGGATAATAATGAATGATGGGGTACATGTGGGAGTGCCCATGTCAGCCAGGGATAGGGTCAGAGGCCTCTGCTCAGTACTGAAGTTGGAGCAGAGCTGGTATGAAGGTCTCGAGGACAGACTGGGCTATACCAGGTGAAGGAAATGGCAAGGGCTGAAGCCTGGTGGTAGGAGAGAGAAATCTAGTATGCTTACAGAACAGAGGGAAGGCAAGGACGGCTGGAGTGTGGCAAGAGCTGGATTCTAGAGACATCCAGAGAAGCCAAGGCAAGCTGACCAGCATTTACCCCTGAGCAAGCCTATCCAGCCCAGCCATGCGCACAGGAACTGTATGGAGGACATGAGGCCATCATTCAGACCCTGGGCACCCAAGGGTCATCCTTGTGCTTTTCCTATAGCCTTCATGAGTGAGCAGGACAGACCTTTTCCTCCCCTAGAGTCACTAACCAGACCTCAAGCGAGTGTCCTGGACTCTGGTGTAGCTATAAGAGCCCGAAGCCTACTGTCCCTAGGGAGCAAAGAACAAAGAACAGAGCTTAAGGAACTAGGTCTCCTTTGTAATTCAGGGAAAGCTGAGAGATACAGGGAACAAATTCCTGGAGGCACCCAGTCTTGGTCTTTGTTCCTTTACCTGGTGCATACCAACTAGTGATATATAAATTCATAGCTTGGTGAATGCTAGAAAGCAATGTAAATAGTAGCTTGTTTACAGCAAATTAGTTATGCACCTTAGCCTGTTTTTAGCCCTAGATAAATGTGAAAAGCTTCAGTGACTCAGGACTCTGAGCTGGACTAAACTTGTGAGACCTCTGGAGCTTAATCCAGTTTTCCTGTTGTAGGCAGCTGAATTAGAAATATTATAGGCAGTCAGACAGAGCCAGGCCCTTAAGGAGACAAGATGGAAGACAAGGTGACTTTACAACTTGGAAGAGACAGACACTGATATGGGCCAGAACTCAAGACCAAGACAAAAGAGGAAACATAGCTACATACTTCCCTCGAGAGGAGCATTAGGGACTGATAGTTCTGGGCCTGGGAGCCTCCCCCGGCCTGCAGGTGGGCAAGACCCAACTTGAGATGCAGTTGGTTCCACCCTAGTGCTAAGGGCTGCCCCAGAGTAACTCAGCACGAACAGTGTATATAAAGGAGTTAAAGAAGGCTTCCTGGTGGCCCTGCCCTGCTTCCTGAAGAGAAGTTCCAGTCTTCAGAGGAGGTATGATATTCGCTGTGGAGTGCTGGTCTTTGCAGTCAGTGTACAAGGAAGAGAGAGGCTTCCTGGACTCTGTAGCTGCTGCTCCTCCTCTGTTCTTCGTTGTTTTCTGCCGCCATGAACTGCTGTCCTTTGCACTGGAGCCAGCGGAGTGTGAATTGAAACTTCCACACACTGTGAGCTAAATAAACCTTTCCTTCTTTCCTTCTGAGTGTTAGGTATTTGTCCCAGCAACAAGTAAAAATAACTAAAACACCCCAACAGGAAGAGACCCTGTCTCATATTCATGCCTGCTTGCTATATGACTCACCTCCCCTGGATTTAATCAATGTTACCTGAGCAACGGTGCTTGTAATCCTATTGGTTGACCATAATTTTGTCCCACCTCATGCCCACCTAAGCGAGTTCCCATGTTCTCTGTGATGGCCTAAACCCATACTCTTAGCATAAGTACTGCCAGGATAAATTTTAGCTGACCGGAGAGTTGGAAAAACAGGCCTACGTGTAAAACAAGTAACCATATGGAGGAAATATACCCTGAGAAAGCTGCTGCCCTAACCAATAACAAGAAAAAAAGTAGCCAGATGTATAAGCAAGAAAAAACAATCTTTTGACAGGCAGGATGCATGCTGATCTAACAGTTTGACAAGCAAAATATATTGCATATTCTCTTTATGTTTTATTTTTGTCTTTCTCTCCTCCATTATATACATGCCATATCTTCTGGCTAGGACTGCTCACTTAGACTCTGAAGCGGGTCTATGCCAATGGTCGCTGACCTCAACTAATAAAACTTCAAATTTTAATTGGCTACTTGGATTCCTATATTGATTATGAACCCACAACATTCTCCACCACCTCACCACATGGTTTTCCTCTATAAAAGTCCCTGGAAGAGATAGCTTTCTAGGGACCACCTGCTTCGGGCCCTCCTCCTGCCCTTTTCTCAGATAGGAGCTTTCTTTCCCTCAGTAAATATATTCTACTTATAACCTCCATTTGTTCCTAAAATTCATTCGCTTTTTTGTTTGTTTGTTTTTGCAGAACTGGGGAATGAACTCAGGCCCTTGCGCTTGCCAGGGAAGCACTTATTCCACTGAGCAACTCTGGTTTTAGAGAGCATGAACTCATCCCAGGTACTTTTAGATTGGCAAATCATCTTTCCCCCTATATCATGCACCCGACATCATTTTTTGCTCTCTGTGGTCATTCCCATCTTTTTTTCTGCTCTGATAACATACAATACACTGGCTAAGTGGCAAGTGTTTCTGTTTCTCATCTCAAATAAGCTCTTTGCCTCCTTCTTCCCATTGATGATGTATACTTGCTGCTCCCCCTAATCTCTGGCCCCCCAAAAAGATACGAATGGATCAGGAGTCCCAAGCATACCGGATGCTTGTGGAGATAAGAGTGTGGATGGAATTCTATAAAATCTCCTCTGTCTTCCCAAGTCTAATCTGAAAAGGTTGGGGTGCCAGAGCTGACATGATGGAGGTTTACTCCAGGCTTACAAAAGAAAACAAAACCAAGCCATTCTCTCATTTCCCTATTTAAAATCCTCCATCATTTTTAGAATGACAATCTGCAGCCTTGGACCTACCCTACCCGTGTCTGCACTGCTGCCATATGGGACCTTCTTCTTTGTTGTGGAGGGTTGTCCTGTGAGCAGTGACACCCCACAGTGATGCCCCAAAACGTCCCTCGAAGGCAAAAATCACTGTTAAAAGCTGTCTGCAGGGATCTGCAAAGATCTAAAAGAGGTGAGAGATTTTATCCACAAGTTAACCATCCCTAACTTGCAGGACAGCTACCACACAAAGGTGCTGGTGGGGACATCTGTGTGACTTCTGTCATCTGCCCTGTCCAACCTGGCAGCTGAGGTAAAAGGAGCCAGAAGACCAATGTCACTGCTACCTTCTCTTCTGAGGCAATGTCACAAATAAACAAGGCTTGTTTCCTTTTTTATAAGAGCTTGATGAGTTTAATCTGGTGGAACCACGTGGGGTGGGCTAGAGAGAACAAAAATAAACCATCTCAAAATTGCTCAATCGAATCAAGAAGCCACCCTGCAAGCCCCCAGCAGCCGGCTTACAAAACCCGCTCAGTTCTACCCAGGCAAAAATCCTCTCCCTGCAGCCTTTGAATACAGTTAAGGTCTAATCAATAAAAAGGAAATCAAAGCAAACCATCTGGGACAAAAGACATTTTCTGGTGAAAACAAGAGCCTGGCTCTCTGGGCAGGCTTCCTTTGAAGGGCTCAGAGTGGCCCTTCTGCTCCCTGTCACAGAGCAGAGGGCTTGAGATGTGTGCACACAACTTTTGACCATGCCAAACACAGCTGCTTGGGCTCCTCTCTGCCCTTTCTCACAGGTTGGGAGAAGCTTTTTTGTCTCTTAATTTACTGCACAAACAACCTTACAATAGGACTGGATTTTTGAAAAAGCCACATCCAACCACAATCTCAGCACTCTACACACCCCAGCAAATGCTCCCCTCCTCACTGCCTTTGTCAGCATATCTGCTTAGCCCAACTGATGACAGGCGAGTTCTCAAATCCCCCTTTCTTTTTCTTTAAGAAATGTTGTACTAGCATATGTTTGCAATACATAATAAATACATTCAATATGTGGAACTGACACATATGCATATGGCATCTTGATCCTTTTTGTTTTTCCTTTTTAAAGACTTCAAAACACCCATTTTCTGTTACAACTTAGACATCCTAAAAATCACTTTTATTGTCCGCGTACAATATTCCTTGAAGCTGAAAGAGCGTAATGGATTGTAACCATTTTTCTACTGCCCAATACCTAGGTTATTTTTAATGACCTCAATTGGGCACTTGGGGTTTTTTCCTTCTCCTGTCTTTATATTACAACATCCTCCTAACACCCCCGGGTGGGTCACTGGCCCAAGGAATAGCTGCACCTTTTTCTGGGCACGAACTGTCATACTGATTGCTAGTGGGGCCATCCTGTTAGCCCCAGCAAGGCCCCAGCAGAGGGCACATACAAGTCTCCCATGACAGAACGAGTACTGGCTGTTACCAGCTGAACAACAGGAGATCAGCACAACTGCTGGGATATAAAGGGGTAAGGCATAAATCTTATTTATATTATATTTCTCTGACTGAATATCTAGTCATGTAGTAATTTAATTCAAGCATGTCCAACCTGCAGCCTGTGGATTGTAACCTTTTAACACTATTAATGCTTTTTAGCAATTACTTTTCATGACTCAGTTGTGCAGTCGAGTGCAAACTGCAATGGGAATGTGCAGAGGAGGCCACAGTGCAGCGTTACATCTGTGAACAGCGATATCATTTTCAAGGATGAACCACATGCAGAATAAACTTAGATCAAAAATTCCATGGAACCAGGGTTGGGGAGATGGCTCAGTAGAATAAGTGCTTCCATGGCAAGGGCCTGAGTTCAATCCCTGGTTCCACCGGAAAAAAAAAAATTTCCACGGAACCAGACACTGATGCATCAGCTTCACAAAAATAAGATCAAATATCCCACTAGTTTCATGACCTCTTTTAAATATTATAATAAAAGATGTAAAAATAAAGGAGGTTTTCTTACTTATATACATTAACTATGTTATATATTTTACATATGGCCCAGGACAATTTTTCTTTGTGCAGTGCAGTACAGGCAAGCTAAAAGGTTACACACACATGCTTTACTTGACAGGAGTTCTCTCTTATCCTTTGTCGGTGGAGGACACATTTCAAGACCCTCAGGGGATGCCTGAAATCACAAGTAGTATTGAATCCTGTTCAGGTTATATTTTTCCTATACACACAAACCTATGGTAAAATTTAACTTATAAATTATGCACTATAGGAAATGAATAGTACTATTAATCAAACAATAATAATAAAACTGGAATAAAAGTTATTGAAAACTTGTGAGTTACTTCTGGAATTTTCCACTTAATATTCTCAGTCCATGATTGACCCTGGCAACTGAAACCAGGGAAAGATAAACCATGGATAAAGGGGACTATTGTATTCCCTTTCTTTGTTCAGAAACATGGATTTTCTAGCTTTCTCTGTAAGTTCAGTGCTTTGTACGTGCCTACACTGTGCCTGACAATACAGATCACCCTAGCTTACACTACTATTTTAATTATTCCTGCCTAGGGGATATCTTCTTGTGGACCTAGTTTGTATTTTCCTGATTGCTAAAGAAGATGAGTACCTTTTCTTGCTCGCTCTTCGATAAAATTCCCACTTTTTTTTTTATTTTTCTATTCAGTATTTATCTTTTATTCCTTTGTGAAAGAGCTTTATATATTATGGATATTAATTATTCAGTTGTTATATATTACTATGTACTGAACTACAGCTTTCCAAATATGCATATTCCATCACAAAGTCTCAACCCTTAGTGTCTCCGATTATGATTTAAAATGAGGCTGAAGGCATACTGGAGCAGGGTGGGTCCTACTCTAAAATTATCAAAGTCACTAGAAATAGGGGATATTTGGCCACACACATGCGGAGAGAGAATAGCATGTAGAGATATGGGGCCTCGAGCCACAGGTTACCAAGGACAGTCAGCAAAGCACCAGAAGACAGGAGAGAGGCATGGAACTGGCTTCCCTTGTGACTTCCAGGGGTTCATGGCCTGCAGACAACCTCCAGCACTACGGGACAGTGACTTTCTGTTTTCTAGATCACCTGTACATGTACTTTGTTATGACAGTGCTAGCAAACTGACACAGATGCAGAGTAAACACATTCTCAGGTTGTCTTTTTACCTCTTTACCATGTTTTCTGGGAAACAGCTCATCACTTTAGCATAAGTGCATCCATTTTTCTCCCTCTATGGTTCTTAGTTTATTTTATGACCATTGGAAGAGATGTGCAATTATGCCAAAGCCATAAAGATATTCTCCTTTATTGCCTCCTAAAACTAAAATCTGGCCTTTTAAATGTAAGTTCTAGACTGCCTAGGGCTTGGTTTTGGTGGGAGGGAAGGCTCTGTTTCCATTCTGAGGTAGCTGTCCCCTTTTTTCTGGCTTGCTGCCTCCACGTGCTGAGCTCCCTGAGGGTGGTGATGTTACAGTGCTTCTCCTCGTCTCCCAGAGCCTCTGCTCTGTAGCAGGCCCTCAGCAGATGCTGGTGCAATGAGCTGTTTACTTAGCTCTAACCTGTGAAGTTAAACCTTCCAGGAAAGCTTGGCAGGCCACTCTTGATGTGTGTATTTGTCCCAGACTCAGTGGGTGTCCAGATGTGATCAACCTTCTTCAGGTCCATTCCAGCATGTCCAGTGAACGAGACTGATTACATCTGAACTCGGCTTTCCCTGAGTGTCTTGTTGCAGAGTGCTGCTCAGCAGATTGCTCTAGAGAATGCAATCAGAAGCCATTCCAGATGTTCAGCCTGGCCTCCAGCAACCCACTGCCCACAGCAGAGACCACACAGTGGGACAGAGACCACACAGTGGGAACAACCTGCTTACAGTTGAGCTGGTACCTAGGATAATGACTTTCAGGGAAGCAGGAGAAGCAAAAGGAAGATCTAATAGTGTTTTATGAGTTAACTGTAGTTACTTACATAGCATGGTGTTGTGTATCATGAAGAATAAGGGGTGCTACAGATACTGACCCTCTGAAGCCTCCCCAGCAAATGTGATGCTAGAAAGAAAGACCAGGGGCTGGAGGGGAGGTATAGTTTGGATCTCAAATGTTCCCCAAGGCTTGGTCCCCAGCTTGTGCTATGGGGAAATGGTAGATGCTTGGGGATGTGGGGCCCAGGTGGGGTGTCTGGGTCTTTGAGAGAATCCCCTTGAGGGAAAGTGTGGATCCACTGAAACTTCTCACATTTATTGAGGGCTAAAAACAGGTAAGGAATGTACATGGCTAATTTGGCATAAGCAAGCTGCTATTTACATCCCTTCCAGCATTCACCAAGCTGTACATCACTAGTTGGTATCCTCCCAGGCAAAGGAACAAAGACCCGACAGGGCACATCTTTCATGTTCTGTCTTTTGCTCCCTGACCTCTAAGTGAACAGATTTGCTTGGCCACATGGCCCACCACAAGGTGCTGCTGCAGCTGCAACTGCAAAGCAATGGGTCTCTCAAGCCATGGGATCACTCGTGGTCCTTTAGGTACCTTAACTTTTGTCCAGTGAGGAGCACCCTGCTCTAAGTCTAGCCCATGCACCACCCCTGGAGCAACTGAAAACTCAAATCTGACCATGCGCCTCCCTTACTTTTAATCTTTTAATGATTCCCATGTCCCTCAGGTTAATACCTGAGCTCTACCATCTGGCCTATGAGGATCTTCATTCCCCAGCATCTGCTGCCCTCAGTCTCCTGTTACATCATTTCTCATAGGGGCACGTGGAATATTCCAGACCACCCAACCTCTCTCCGATTCCCAGCCCACACCCAGTTGGGGCAAATCTCTTTGTCATGTGCTTCTCACCTCTGACTCTGAATACTGGTTGGCTGTTTACTCCATGAACAGAACTTCTACCCAGCCAGGCCCCAGTGTAGCACAGTGCCCATGAGCAGGCCCCAGGAAACCAACTCCCAGGAATGCCAGGCTGCTACAGTTTAAATAAGAAATCGAAGACTCATGCACTGAGAGCTTGGTCCCCACTGCGGAATTGTTCCAAGGTGGGGCCTACAGAGATGACTGGATCAGGACCATGCCAACCTCATCAACAGGCTGCAGAAAGTGGGACCAGCTGGAGGCATAGGGTACCAGGGGTGTACCTTGGAAGACCGCCTAGTCTCTGACCCTTCCCTCTTAGGATCTTTCCTTCTTTCTCCACTTCCTGGCTTAAAGAAGGGGCTGGTCACCAGAAAGGCCATGTTGGAACTTCAGGCCCTCTCTCCAGCCTCCAAGGAGGAGAAGGGGTTGGAGGTTAAGTTCTGTGGTCAGTGGCCAATGATTTAACCAACTGTCTTTACACAATGGACCCTCCATAGGCTGCCTAGGTCACAGCCTGAAAGCTTCTGGCTTGGTGATTACGTCAAGGTACTGGGAAGGCAGTGCGCCTGCAGAGGAGTGGAACTCTACACACCTCCCCATGAGCATATCTATTTTTTTTTTCTTCTAAATATAGAGTCTCATTGTGTAATTTAGGCTGGCCTTAAACTTGTAATCCTGTCTCAGCCTCTCAAATGCTGAAATTACAGTGTACACCACCGCATCCAGCTTTCGTCATATTGTTTGTAATGAACTGCTAACCACAAAATGGAGTGCCTTCCTGGGCTTTGCAATCCTTTCTAGCAAGTGACTGAACCCGAGGACAGATCATGGCAGCCTAGTCTGGTCAGAAACCTGGGTCTTGACTGGCCTTGGAGGCAGGGCCAGGGCCCTTTGGGGGCTGCACTAACTCAGGGCAAATAGTGTCAGACCTGGGTTTTACAGCCCTAGGCTGGTGTTCAGAGAAATGGAGAACTGACTGGTATGGGGAAAAGCCCACACATTGGTGTCAAAAGTGTTGCTAAAACAGTTAAAAAAGTATGAACCTGAGGAGACTGAGTCCAGATATTATGCTCGTGGAAACTGTTCTTTAGGTTTTTATCTCCATTTTCCCCACATAAAATGAAGGTTCAGTAAAGTCAGTTATACTGACAATAAAACTGACACACAGGGCAGACAGTGGGTCTCCTGGGACCCTGGTGCTCGGTCTGACAAACACTAGGTAGCCTGCTGAGTGGATGAAGTTGTAAGTTGACAAGTCAGGGCTGTGATGTGAGACTTCAAATCCCACCTTCTTGCCACTGTACTCTAGTGCCTGCTCCCACACCTGGCATATGGTAAGAATCGAATAGCTTCATTTTGGCAGCACATATGCTATGATTAATTTGGAATAAAATACCAAATCCAGGGCTTCCCTTACAGCTATGTTTCTCTTTTACATTTGCTGGCCTGGGAAGCCCTGAGTGTTATAAAAATGGTGCCTGATCTCAGGGTCTGGTTTGGGAGGCACATCTTGCTCCCATCCATTCCCCCCTACCTCCAGTACTAGAATCTCTTTGCTGTGCTATAAATGAGACTAACCCTGGGCATCTGACCCTGCCCAGCCTGGCCTCTCCCTAGCTATGGTGATTGGCACAGTTGGGCAGAACTCTAATATACTCCCCAAGAGACCATGTACGACCCCCTCCCCTTGAGTGTAAGTGTGACCTAAGAACAGGATGGGATGGTGCTCCCAAGACTGGATGACATTACACAGCAAAGGGAAAAAAGGCTTTCATTTATAATTAAGGTCCCTCACTAGGACATTGAAAGAGAGGTAATCCTGGGTGGGCCAGACTTGATCAGCAAGATCTCTTCAGGTTAAGTTCAAATCAGTCTTGAAGCAGCTAACTGTCGCGTATAGAGAGGTCCATGGGGAATGAAACAGTAGGAGACTCTAGTTGCTGAAGACCCACTCAAACAACTACACAACACTAAATTATGCCAACAACCAGTTAGCTTGGAAGAGTCCTCAAGCCTCAGATGAGATCAAAGGCCCAGAAGACACCTTGATATTGACCTGGTGAGACTGAGCAGAGGACCTAGCTAAGTCAAGTCTGGAAAGCATGAGATAATCAGTGGATGTTCTGGGCTGAGGGTAGAGTTCAGTGATGCAGCACCTGTCCAGCAAGCTTGAGGTTGTGAGTTTGATTTCTGGTACAAAAAAAAAAAAAAAAGAGAGAAAAGGACATTCTTTCATGTTTGTGGTGATTTATTGTGAGGCCACAACACACTGATATAGGGTGCTGGGTTGAGAGCTGACTGGAGATCATCTGTCCTAACACCTACTGTATAGAGTCCATAATTTAATGATGAGGTTTGGTCCCTGGATCTACTCTTCTTCCTCTCACTTCAGGGTGTGTCCCAACTCTGTGTGCCCCAGATAAGCATATCTCTTAGTCACCACCAAGGAACTAGGCTCTTCACTCCTAGCATGTAAGTGCAGGCCACAAAGTCTCCTAGACCATGCGGGGCAGGCATAGTCTCAGTTGGCTAGGAACTGAAGAGGACTTCTGCTTTTAGTCCTCAAGGACATGGAGAGGCCATTGAGGGGGCTCTGGGGGAGTAGTCAGAGAAGTCCTCTGGCTGGTCTTCCACAGGAGCGTGTAGGCCTGCCTCCCGTGACATGGAGCTGATCTGATCTTCATTCTACAACTCTTGTTGGCCCCATCTTGTTTCTAAAACCCATTCAAAGAGATCCTAGAGGGCCAGGGAGATAGCTCAGTGCAATTAGTGCTTGCCTGACAAGCACAAAGTCCTGAGTTCGATCACTGGTATCGCAAACAAACAAAACAAAGAGATCCTAGAGCCAAAGACCAACATGGCCACCAGTTGGTCAGAAACCTCTGGAACTCAGCCCTCCACCTCACTTCTCCCTCTGTTTCTTCTTCCCTATGTTTCTTTCTCCCTACATTAGGTTTCTACACATCTTGAAGCCAATAGGGGCTGGGGATTTGGCTCAGTAGTAGAATGCTTGCCTAGCAAGCTAGAAGCCCTGGGTTCGGTCCTCGGTACCAAAAATAAAAAGTAAACCTCCCTAAAAAACAATTCAACCAAAAAAATACAATAAAATCAAAAAAGACCAAAAATGAACAAGGCAATGGAAACCAAAAAATGAGTGAAAGTCCAAATCAATCAAGGCCATACCTTCTAGAAATATCTGGTGACACCAGCTCTGGACACCTAGCCCCAGGAGAACCCACTGGATTCTCATCTCCTGGAGACGAACTTGACTAGAGGGAGGAAGGGAAAGAGGAACAGAGGGAGGAAAAAAGGAGGAAGGGAGGGAGGGAGAGAGGGAGAGGGCTCTATGCACAGAGCTAACTAACTGGGTTACCCCTATTCTCCTAGAGCTGGACTGCCTCTACAGGAGCCATCAGCTTCCTAGGCCTTTACACCAAGAGTCCAGCTGGGTATCTCAAGTGTGCTAGAGGCATAGACAACAGTTTAGTACCATGAAAGGAAGCCATTTCATGTGTATGCTTTTTTAATACTGATGACATGTAAGAATGACATTTTAGATTTACTGGAGTCAATAAAATACTGTTCAAATTAATTTCACTTGTTTCTTTTTAGCTTTTTAAATGTAGTGGGAGGGGCCAGGGAGATGGCTCAATGAAGTAAGTGTTTCCCTGGCAAGCACAAGGGCCCTAGTTCAATCCTGGGTTCCACCAAAACATAAATAAATGAAAAATAAATGTGTGACAGTTAAGATGTAAATCTGATTGGCTTCAGATCTGCTGAAGGGAAGAGGTACAGCTCACTTCTGGGTGAGTCAAGGGTGTGACCATGGGAACTATATCTGGTCCCTAATCCCTTCTTCTCTGGCATTGTTTCCCTAATCTGCCTTTCAGCCACTATGAACTAGCAACTTTGCTCTGCCAGTCTTCTGCCATGAGGCTTCTGCTTGGAGCTAGTCAGCCATGGACTAGACTAGGCCCTCTGTCACTCTTACATTTTTCTTGCTGCTGAGATGAAAACCCAACACCCAGAATTAAGGAAGGAAAGGTTTATTTAGCTCACAGTTTGTGGGGGTTTCAGTCCATACTCGGCTGGCTCCAAGGCAGAGTGGCACATGGCAAAGGGCAGTGGTTCATGATGATGGAAAACAGCAAAACAGGAAGAGCAGAAGGGCAGAAGCAGCTATGGGGAGCCAGCTTCTTTCCCTTCCTTAGATTGCATTCAGGCTATCTGGCCAGGGTGAGGGTAGCACCCACACCCATAATCCCAGAATTGAATCATGAATTACATGAATCACGACCTCTAGAAGCATACCACCCCATGACTGCATGAGGCACTGGGGGGACACCTAGGCACAAACTATAGCACCCTGTGAAAGCACGAGCCAAATTAAACCTTTCCTGCTTTAAATTGTGAGTGTTAAGTATTTACCCCAGCAACAGGAGAGCTGACCAATACATGTGGCTATCAGAAAATCTGAAATTACATACATGGCTCACACTGCACCGCTGAGCAATCAGCACTGTGCTAGAGAGGAATACACAAAGGTTGGCTCAAGAGCATTTCAGGCTTCTTGGTTGGTTATTCAGTCCTTCTTCTTCCGGAGAGCCCAACATGAACCTTGGCTCTGCCATTTTCCAACTGGCTTGTTGTGGGCACATTTCCTACCTCCCTGGCCTCAGTCTTCATGTCTTCACAGTAGGGACAATAAAAGCACCCTTGTACAGCTGTGGGCACTACGTGGGTTAATAGCATTAGTTTATTCATCACCGCGCAGAGACAGTTGTGTAGTAGCACAACTGAGAAGAACCGATCCTTTCTTTTCCAGTTCCACTTCTTTTCTCCTTGTGTCATAGATGTGGATGGCCATGAATGCTTCTCAATGGCTGCTGCAGCTAATGAGGAAATACTGAGCTCAGGACTCACACTGCATCCAAGTCCTTGACCTGCCGTTTGTTCCTTGAATAACCCACACAAGTCACACCCTGACCAGGACCTCCATCTTCTCCCATGTAAGAAAGATGGCGATCACCTACTTCACAGGCTTTTCTGACTATTCCATGGGACTATGCATTAAAAAAAAGATGGGGGAACTACTTACTCGGGGCCCCCCTCCTGTCCCTCTTGGACAGGAGCTTTCTTTCTCTCAATAAATCTATTCTGCTCATAACCTCCATTTGTTCCTAAAATTCATTCTTCGGTTTTAGAAAACATGAACTCATGCAGGTCAGGTCCAGAGATCGTTTTTCCCTATGTCATTTGGAGGTCAGCCACCGAGATCAGTTTTTCTCCCTGTATCATTTTGGAGAGTCCCACCGAGACCAATGGACGGAGGTATGAGTTTGTTCTTTCATAAATTCTGAATTGGGATTAGGTAACAAACCTCTGTTTCAAATGTTTATGTCTTTGCCCATTGCTCATGGTTGTTCATGTACTAGATTTAATCAATTTTACCTGAGTAATGGTGCTTGCAATCCCACTGGTTGGCCATAATTTTGTCCCACCTCTTGTCCACCTAAGCGAGTTTCCATGTCTTTACTACCTTACACCCACCTCACCACATGGTTTTCCTCTATAAAAGTCCCTGGAAGAGATAGTTTCCTGGGGAACTACCCACTCGGGGCCCCCCTCCTGTCCCTCTCTGACAGGAGCCTTCTTTCTCTCTCAATAAATCTATTCTGCTCATAAAAAAAAAAAAAAAAAAAAAAAAGATGACCCACAGTATCAGAAACAGGAAGCAGCTGAGAAATGCTTACTACTCCTTCTATCATGATAGCATAACAGTCACGGGTGGGGACCGGCCCTCTCACATGTGTAGTCTCAGACTGCCATCCGTAGCTGCACAACCCATGCTGACAGCCCAAGGAAACCTTCAGCTACTCTTTCTCCAAACAGAGGTCTCTGTGATCCCTTTGGTGCTCAGATCCCTGAGCTACCCAACCTGCCAAACACTCAGAACTCAGGGCCCCATCTTCCCAACCTGGAGCTGATGAAAAGGCTTGTCTGGCAAGTATTACTATTTGCTTCTTGGTCCAACTAAGTATGAATCTCACAGCCAGGAAGATTTCAATGTAATCATCACAGTAATAACAACCTGTGACATTTACTTAAGTGTTATCAGTAGTCAGCCCATGTTAATTGAGGCCTTGCTCCATTAGACCACCAGGAAATCCTCAGTTGACAGCTTGACAAGTTGGGGTTGTTATTTTTACTGTTTTCTCAAAAAAAAATTAAGCTGAGTCATGGTAGGCAGGTGACAGTGAAGAGCTGATACAAGACTGAATACAGCCTCCTTCATTCACCAACTTCATGGCCTTGAGCAAGGAATTCAAACTCTCTGTGCCTCAGTTTCTTAATTCTAAATGAATATTAGGATAATGACAGTTCCTAAGTAGTCAAACTTGAATGGAAAGCCTTCAGCATTGTGCTGGGTCCCTAGAAAGCATTCAGGGCAAGCCACACTTACTTGATGACACTGAGTAACTACTTAATGTCACACTGCTAGAAGTGGCTGGGTCACCACTGACTTGCATATTATGGGATTGCAAATCTGTGCTTTTGCTCACAACTTGGAAGTACTGTTATTTTGGGCCAGACTCTGTTCTCAGCACACTACATGGCTAGCTCTCCAACTGCCCACAACAACCCTCTAGGTAAGTCTGCTAGAATAAATGCTGTGATGGAAAATGTTTACCTCTCTGGGTTTGCCAAATTCCTGAAAACTTACCAGCTCTGTGAGCCCATGCAAGCTGGCCACTGCACACCACACAGTCCCCCTTTGTTGGACAAGGACACAAGCTTGGAGAAAGAAAGCGATCCACGAGTCCACGGCTCTAATGGGCACAGTTAAGCACTTGCACCGGGTCTGAATGGATCCAGGACCTGTGCTCTGAGATATCAAAGCATATCCTTTGTTGGGCAACACAGTTGGCACAGTGGGAAGACCGCTCACCCGGATGTTGGGCAGACTAACCCCAGGTCTGGTGTTTTTTTTTTTAATTTTTGTTTTATTGAAGTACAAATATCAATGAGATAGTTTTAAGATACCTTGACAAGATGGATTTGATAAATTAATACATTGCAAACTGTTTTCATAATGTTTTGGTATAGAAGGTGCACACATGATTTTTTTTTAAAATTTTTGTTTTATTAAAGTACAAATATCAATGAGATAGTTTTAAGATACCTTGCCAAGATGGATTTGATAAATTAATACATCCTTAGGTCTGTTTTTGTTATGGAAACCTGAGGGACCAGGTAAGCCTCTCAACCTCTTTGTACTGCAGTTTTCTCGTCTGTAAAGCAGGAAAGTTGACTGGCCTGAGTCTTCCTGGCCGCTCCTCCTATTTTATGTTATAACTAGGAACCAAAAGCCCATGTCGAGGTCTAAACTAGAAAATGAATTTCTACTCAAAAGTGGGAAAAACAAAAACTATTTAAGAAGAAACTTTTAAAATTCATGGCTATTCTGTAAGGCTCTGGCCTGAGCTGATTACTTTCATCATCCAGAGCCTGGGCAGGAAACAATTTTATTATTTTTTTAAATTTTAAATTTTTAAAAATTTATTTATTCGGTACTGGGTCTTGCTATGCAGCTCATACTCATAGTGATCAATCTCCCCAGAACTGGGATTACGGGTGTGCAGCACCACGCCAGGTCTCAGGGGCTGGCACGGACACCCTGAGTTCTGGGTCCAGCACAGCACGTGATACCAGGGATGGAACCTGGGTCCTTGTGCTTACCAGGCAGGTGCTTAGAAAACTGAGCTATCTCACTAGCCAGGAAATAATTTTAACTCACACACGAAGGCCAGGATTCTGAGAGGCTCACAGCAATTGGCAGCTCAAGGCTGGTTAATGAGGGGCCCTCTTTAGAACATCGATGTACGCCTCTCCAGAGCCTTGCCTATGCCAGTTACAAATGGCAAGTGGTCTCAAAATCAAAAATGCAGTTAGGTGTCCATATTTTTCAGGTGGTTTTCTGCAATTGACAAGGTGGGCTGGGGACACCTATCAGTCAAGAAGTTTCCAGGGGAAACAGCCTGACAGCTCAGTGGATTAGAAATTAGGCAGACACAGGGACCAGGGTTGGATCCCCGGGGCACTGTGCCATCCCCACCCAGGGCTTGCTGAAACGACGACTGAGACTGGGCATGGTGGCGCGCGCCTGTGATCCCAGCACTTGGGAGCCTGAAAACAGGAAGATCACTGCAAGTCTGATCTGTGCAATGAGACCCTGTAGACCTTGTACTGAGCACATAAAATAAGTAAAGGTGTTTCCAGGGACCAGGTACGAGTAGCACATAATTCTAAGCATCTCAATTTATTTTTTTTTTTTTATTTTTATTTTTTAAAGTCCCAGTGAAATTACTCTGTATGGCTTTATCATGGTGGATACGTGTCATCACATTTTCCAAAAACCCCTAGAACATCCACTGACAAGAGTGTACCCTGCCATAACAATACATTTGAAATAATGCTATCAGTACAGGTTCAGGCACGGGGGTGATGGCTCAGTGGAATAAGCACTTCCCTGGCAAGTACAAGGGCCTGAGTTTAATCCCTGGTAACCACCTCCCCCCCAAAAAATACAGGTTCAGCAACTGCCCCAAATGTACCATCCTGGTAAGGGATGCTGGTACAGGGAAAAGTTCTACCTGTGTGGGGCAAGATAGACCTGTGAACATTCCTCTCAATATTTCTGTGGCCTAAAACTACCTGTGAGGTGTAATACACACTTCTCAGATGAAGAAATACAAACAGCAAATAAATATCAATATCACTGATCATTCAAGAGATGCAAATTAAAACAACACTGAGATTCCATTTCACTCTGGAAAGAATGGCTATCATCAAGAAACCAATCAATAATAAATGCTGGGAGCACCTGTGTAGGCCACCTCTGGCATGCTGTGCTGGCCCCACTTCTGGGGCATGCTGAGACTGCCAGTGGTAGCATGTGCCTGTAATCCCAGTGCTCGGGAAGCTGAAAGCAGGAGGATCACTACAAGGCTGATCTGTGTAGTGAGACCCTGCAGACCTTGTACTAAATGCTGGGGAGGCTGCAGGATAAAAGGAACCCTTCTCCGGTGTGGAGGCTTCTCAAAAAAACTAAGACTAGAGGTTCCATTTGATCCAGCCATTCCCCCTGAGTGTCTTCTCAAAAGAACTAAAAACATCACATCATAGTGACATATGCACATCCATGATTATAACAACAGTTTCTAATGGCCAAACCTTGGGAACAGCCCAAGTATCCAGCAACTGGTAAATGGATAAAGAAGATGCAGCTTTTTAAAAAAAAATATGATAGAGTATTACTCTGCCATAAAGAGGGATAAACTTAAGAAATTGCTAAGAAAATGGATGTACCTTGAGTCCATACTCTTTTTTTTTTTTTTTTTTTTTTTTGTGGAACTGGGGATTGAACTCAAGCCCTTGTGCTTGCCAGAGAAGCACTTAATTCCACTGAGCTGTCTCCCTGGCCCCTTGAGTCCATTCTCTTAAGTGTGATAAATCAGACACATATGTGTGACTAATGTATTTTTTTTTCTGATGTGAGAAACAAAGTCTAAAAAAGGACCAAAATGTACTTTGAAATAGGAGAGAAATGTTCAGATGAGGAGGGCAACAGAATAGAGGAAAAGGAAGAAGTAAAGAGAGAGAGAGAGAGAGAGAGAGAACCATGAAATAATAATAATAATAATGTCTCTAAAAATCCAAAATCCAAAATGTTCCCAAATCCAAAACTTTTTTAACCCAAATTATCAGTACCAACCAAAAGGCAAGTGCACTAAAAATGCTACAAATAATTATCTTCAGATTATGTATGAGGTGTATCATGAAAAGCTGTGTGTGTGTGTGTGTTTCTTGGTAGTGCTGGGAATGGAACCAACACCCTCATGTTGCCATAGCTTATATCTAGATGTCCCCCTAAAGCTTCACATGATCACTGTTGGGGATCTAGTGTATGTGGTGCTGGGATCCAGGCTGCGTGATGACTCAATTGGCAGTGACTGGTTTGGCATAGTTCCGGGGGGTGGACAGTGGGAAGGCCACCCTTGGGGTGAATGTTGCCCACCCTAGGGGCATACAGCTTGGACAGAATATAGGACACAGAAAGCGGGCCGTAGTCACCTCTGCTTCTTCAGGACTTTGCTGCCTCCCCCCTCCACCCCATGAAGTGTTTCTCCCTTTGGTGCCCCTCTGCCAAGCCGTCTTGCCTTCAACCAGCTGATGATGGATTAAAACCTCCACAAACTGTGAGCCAAGCTAACCCTTTCTGCCTTTAACTTTAGACATCAGGCATTTTGTGGAAAAGCTAACTGAGACACATATGAAGCAAGCACTTTACCACTAAGTCACACTTCCTGCCTTATATGATACACATGAAACCTGTTATTTCAACAATGGCTACTCAATCTATACAAACAAAGGCCCTAGCCGAGAACCTAGCACACAGGGAGAGCTATGTAAATGTCAGTCAACATTAGCATAGCCACTGTGCACCCCCAGGTCCCCAGGCAGCAAGGTCATCACTTCTAGTTTATGGGGAACGCACTTGGAAATGTGATGCTGAGATGTGAACCAGGTCAGTCCAATTCAAGAAAAAAATGTGCTAAACCACGCACAGCCCTGGAATCCCAGCTACTCTGAAGGATAAGGCAGAAAGATTGCAAACTCAAGGCCAGCCTAGGCAACTTGGCAAGACCCTGTCTTAAAATAAAATTTTAAAAGGGGGATAGGGATGTTGTTCAATGGAAGAGAACATGCTTAGCATGTGAGGCCCTGGGCTATCCCCCAGCACTGAAACAAACACACACTAATGCTTTACATGCTGACAGGTTCGGCCCCAGTCTGAATTGCTGAATTATTATGGTGGCCATCTAACAAGGCTGAGGCCCTTAAAACAACAGCTTATCACTGGGTGTGGTGGCACAGGCATGTAATCCCAGCACTCGGGAGGCTGAGGCAGAAGGATTGTTGTGAGTTCCAGACCAGCCTGAGCTACAAAGTGAGCTTAAGGCCAGCCTGAACTGCATAGTGAGACCCTGTCTCAAAAAGACAAAAAAAAAAAAAAAACAACTTATCTTTCCAGTGTCCTCAATACGATTTCCTCTTACCTTTCCTTCACACACAGAGGTGACCCCAATCAGCTCCTTACATGTAACTGAAACTGACCCTCAAACTCCACCCCTAGCAAAAGTTCATAGAAGTCTCAGCTTTCTTTGTCTCAGAGGGTCAGGATCATATCTTCCCTCAGATTCTCTCTGTGTCTTTAAAGGCCTCTTTTATCTTTGCTATCTCTTTACTGCACTGCCAAAAAACCTAACACATGCAATGACGTTTATTCAAACCAACACCTTGCTAAGTCCTCCGAAATTTTAAAGATCGTGAAAATGAATGAAAATGTCCACAGAGTAGCTACTATGGCAAGCTTGTCCTTGAACACAGGCATACTGAGTGAGGACATGTCCTGGTGATCGTAGGCTGGCTGTGGGGCTCAAAGCCAAGGGCAAGGGCAAGGGCAAGAAGCTGTCAACAACTGGGATCCAACGTGTCCCCCTGAAGAGCTACAGGAAGCCAAGTCTTGGTTCTGCAGTCTGTGTTCACTGTTCCAGTCTCCAAAGGGAAAAGATTCAGGGCTGAGGGAGGCCTTGGCTGAGTGGACACAGCTGGAGATTTCCCTGTCTTTCCTCCCTTCCCTCTGGCCTCAGATCACAAGGTGAGAGGGATGGCTGCCTGAAGCAAGGCACAGCACAAGCGCCTCTGCAGGAAGACACTGTTGTCAATTCCTCTATGGACATCTGCTCAGCCAGGGGTCTCACTCATCTGCTTTGTATATTCCTGATCAGAGGAGAGGATAAACGGAGGGAGAGTGAAGCAGAGAGAAGGAAGGGCAGGCTGCATCCTCAGCTCTAAGTGAAGGTGTAAAATATACACAGAGTGCAGTAGGTCAGTGTGGTGAGGCTGCAGGCATCCACCCAGCTCCTCGCTTAAGACACATCAGTGCCCATTGTGCTTCTGCCAGCTACTAGCGTTCTCTCTACTCACACCCACAGGGCAAGCTGGGGCGCCCAGGGCAGTGAGGCTCCTGGGAGCATTCCAGAAACCTTGTGTGACAGGAGTCAGAGAATACACACCCCAGCTCCTTCACCCCTCACTGGGCTTTCTATCCACAGAAATGGGCAACCTGAGAGAGAACGCACCCTTCAATTACTCTCCTTCACCCTCTTCAGGTTCATTGTGATATCGCCTCCAAGAAAACACATGGACTAGACTCACTGTCATGAGGTCTGTCTATAAGGAAGCCCAAGACCAGATGACAGATGAAACGCCCATGGGTCTCTGGTCACCAGAGAAGATGGCTAGCTCAGATTCCCACTTCTAGCCACAAGGCCCAGGATCTTAGACCTCCAAGACCTAAAGGATTCCTCTGACCAGTGCAATTTCAGGTCGAAGGACTCTTCAGAAACATATATATCTAGCCCACTAGCGCACAAATATCACCTCTGACTGAACACATATTCTTTTCTTGGGACCACATCAAACACTGCTAGTCAGAATCCATCAGATTTTGTCATACAAGATTCTATGCCCAAACTGGGCACTGTGGCACTATGAGAAGCTAAGGCAGGAAAACCACAAATTCTCGCCCAGAGTGAGTACTTTGGCAACATAGTGAGACCCTGTCTTAAAATAAAAAAAAAAAATAAAGGGTTGGGGATGTGGCTCAATGAGAAGGCCCCAGGTTCTATACCTAGTACCACCACCACCATCACCAAATAAGAAAAGATTCTATAACCAGACAGGACTCAGAATTATCTCCATGAAGAGCATGCTAACTTAAGTACACACCTTCCCAGAATGGCTCCACTCAATGCCATCACAATGGCAGTGGGACAGTGGGTGGCCACATCCACTGTGTACCAGGCATCTGCACAGCCCAGGCCATCTCACTGAGCTATCACCAGCCCAGCCCATGAGCAGCAAGACCCAGCTCAAGACCCACATCTGGCTAAGCTCCAACAGCCACACCTCTCATCCCCTGAGCCCTCCTGGTGTTCTCAGAGTGGGGTCCAGTGTCCCTAGGTGAGCGCCCCTTGTACCCCAGCTGGAACAGACTCTCCTACACAGAGGCTTAGGACATCTAAATCGGCAAGGCTGGGGCCTGGGAGCCACACGGTCTCACTCTTGGGGGGATACTAACGCTTACTTATTACAGAGAACAGCTATAGTAATGGAAACCCCTCTCCTGTCTGTAGCCCCCAAAGTGGAGTTCAGTGGGGACCAGGGAAGAATCCCCAACCAGCCACTTGTCACCTCTACCCCACACTGGATCCAGATTGTCATCCCTTCTTGCCCAAAGATAGCAAGTCGTCTTAACAGGTACCTTTTTTAATAAACATTTTCAGGGGCTGGGGAGATGGCTCAGCAGAACAAGCGCTTCCCTGGCAAGTGCAAGGGCTTGAGTTCAATCCCTGGTTCCGCAAAAAAAAAAAAAATTCAAATACAAAAAACTGAAAGAACCATAGTGAACACCTTTAGCTGTATCACCCTGATTCTACAGTGTGCAGTTATTGCTATTCATAATTTTACAATCATTTTTAAATATGCTATTTAAATTTTTTGCATTCATCTATTTATTGGATACAAGGTCTCACTACACAGTTCAGCCTTGTAGTAATCTTCATGTCTCAGCCTCCCTGGTGCTGGGATTACAGGTGTTCCACCATGCCTGCTTCAAGGTCAGCACGGCACGGCTAGGGTACCAAGGATCAAACTCGTGTGCTTGCCGCGCTATCTCCCCTGCCAAATATGCTATTTTTTGCATTATTACATATCTATCTAGCCATCTCTCCATGTTTCTTAAATGAATTTCAACATATTGCAGGTATCAGTACGTGTCCCCCTTGTCATCATCCATTTGGCTGCTGTAACAAAAATACTATATGTTGGGTGGCTGATAAATAGAAGAAATGTATTTCTCCCATCCTAGAAGCTTGGGAGTGCAAGGCCAATGCACTGGCAGATTTAGTCTATGGTGAAGGCCTTCATCATCACACACAAGGGACAAAGTGGCTCTCTGGTGACATTTACAGAGGGACAGTGTCAGGAATAGTCAGAAACCTTTCCATCCCTTGCCTTCCCAGATTAATATTCACCAACTGTTACTAGCACGTAGCATGCTGGGAAGTGACACAGTGCAGGGGTGGCAGGGGTGCAGGACAGACCACACATCCCGTCCTAGCCACCAGAACTGCCACTTGTCTAGGATCAAACTCGTGTGCTTGCCGACCCTCCAGGCCCTTCAGCAGGGTGATGGGGCGAACACCTCGCCCCATACCTGGATGGTGGTGCACACCTCCACTCCTAGGAGAAAGCAGGGAGCCCCCTCACACAGACAGGACGTGGTGGGGTGGCTGGGCCCAAGGCCACTGGTGGCATGGGTCACCACACTGGCTCCCATGGGAAGGGGATTCTTATGAGCCCAGCGGAGGCCAAGCTCCCGTCCCCCAGCTTCTCCATCTCCTATCCCTGTGTCTGCACCAGAACTAGGAAGGAGAGAAGGGAAGATGGAAAAGAAGAAGGAAGGGAGAGAAGGAGGAAAGAGGGAGCCAAACTAATGATGTTCCAGGAAGGCTTACTAAGGTGCCATCCAAGCAAAGCCATGAAGGCCAGCTGTGTACACATCAGATTCTCTTGCAAGTTGGAACTTACTGTGTCCCTTATGCTGTAGGATTCTAGACAGCTGAGACAAGGATCTACCCAGTGATGTCAGGTATCCCAGGAGAGGCACAGAAGACACACAGTCGCTCTGGGTGGTGTGACGGGCAGGCTGCATGGGTGGGGGTGGGACTTGGGACACCAGTGGATATGCTGATATCTACCACCCTCCCCTCCTGCACACTGCTCAGCACACAAGTGATTTCACTGCTCTGTCCTGCTGCATCCTGATAAATGATGCCCTTTCCCTCAGTGTCTCTTAGAGAATTCAATCTAAGACAGGGATAAATCTCACACACACAGACACACACACACACACACACACACACACACACACACTCTCATAGTGAAACCATCCTTCTTGGGCCTGATGTTTAAAACCTGCAACCATGTACTAATAAAAATTTTAAAAATTAAAAATAAATTAGCAAAGCCTATACCCAGGGTTCAGGTGTGCCTCAACTACGGAACACATGTTTAGCAAATCTCTGGCTCTAAAGGACATCCCTGAATGTGGCCCTGGGTCATCAAATACTTGACCTTTGAGATGTGCCTCGTATGTTCATGTAAAATAACCACACCTTCATCATAGAGAGGCTTCTCAAGGCTAAGTCTTTCCCTCCCAGACCCCAGTACCCACAGCAGGTACAGAAAGAGAGGCCCCACAGCCCACTGGGGACACAGCGAGGCTCCCAGGTGAGCTCCCAGCAGCCAATCGCATTTTCCTGGGCAGCACAGAGGAAAGAGGCCAATGCAACCATTTGCCTTGCCTGAGAAGCATCCTGTCCTCTTGCCCTTACTTTTCTTTCCTGCCAAATCAATTTCTGAAAGTCAAAATGACTGATAGCTTTATACCTTGGAAAATCATTCTCCTGATTAAAGAAGTCAACATCAATGACAAAAAAAGCTCCTAGAGCAGTGGTGGTTATATGAATCTGTATCTGTGCTAATATTCACAAAAACACACAGACACACACCCAAATTTTTTAAACAGTAAAATGAACTCAAAGTGCTCCTTCCCCAGTAACGCCTGCAGGAGGAGACACCGCAGAGCCGGCTTACCTGTGAGCTGGGAATCAGGGCCTTCCACCAGTGCCCGCCCTTCACCAGGTCTACTTCACACAAAGGCACAGACACTTTGCCAATGACACAGTGGCGCGAGAACTTATCAAAGTCTACCACGGTCAGGAGCAGGGTCCGCCTCTGGGCTTCTAGGAAGGGGATCTCGAAGGTGTAGCGCTCTTCAAACACAGGCTTCTGGGTCTTGCGCTTGACCCCTGTCTGCTTAGAGTTCTTCTGATCGGGCAGGAGGCAGATCTTGACGTAGGGGTTGGAGTGCGCCATGTCCTGGCGAGAGCCATCATGGGCGATGGGGGGTGGCAGGTCCCGGGCCTCAATGACCCTAACGGTGAGGTGGTTGTGCAGCAGGTCGTACTGTGTGCTGAAGTGCAGCATGCCCAGCTGGTACTTGGACAGGATCTCCTCATCGGTCAGAGCATCCACATCGTCGCTGCCGGGGTCCAGGGAGTAGAGCCGGGGCTCGAACTTTCTGAAGTAGTCATCGGGGGTGTAGGTCCGTCGGAGCACCGAGGGCTGGATTGGCTCCTTCTTGGCACTGAGGATGCCAAACTCGATAGGTTTGATATCGATGAGCGGGGAGCTGGGTCGTCTTGACTCAAGACCTAAACAGAGCCAGAAGTAGCAATGGGTATCGCTCCCCGGGCCAGGCAGCGACACCAGCAACAGCTGACAGGTTCTCACATTGTCCCCTCTGCTTCAAAATGCTCCTCATCTCTGTGCACATGGACCTGTACTTATCCCCCCAGTACATGCCTCCAGGACCCCCATGGAGAGAAAAATAGGAGGAGGACACCCAGGCCCTTTGTATTCAGTGGAGCAATACTTACATATAATGAGTACTCATCCTCCCATACACTTTAAGTCATCTCTAGATTACCTGTAATCTAGCACCACAGAAATACCTTCTAATTACTTGTTGTCTTGCATCATTTATTTATTTTTTCTTTTATATACCTTGCATCATTTAAAGAACAATGCCAGCCAGGCGTGGTGGCGCATGTCTGTAATCCCAGCACTGGGAGGCTGAGGCAGGAGGATAGTGAGTTTGAGACCAGCCTGAGCTACAAAGTGAGCTTAAGGCCAGCCTGAACTGCATAGTAAGACTCTGTCTCAAAAAGACAAAAATATAAAAATAAAGACCAATGCCATGAAATAAATCTGTACATTTTAGGTACAGAAGCATTTCCCTCAAGAGCTTCTGGTCACGGCTTGTTGAATTGGAGGATGCAGAGCTAGGGATACAGAGGGCTGCGTGTGCTCCGATTTGTGTGTCAGCATTTCCATCGCTGTCACCGTCACCACCATCCCAGCAGTGAGGGGCCAGGCACTGTTCTAGTGGACTCTATGTCCTCAGCTGTCCAATTTTATAGCCCCCTTGATTGTCATCTCTATTATCCCCACAGTACAGCTGAGGAGAAACTTCAAATAACTTCCAAAGGTCACACACTTTGTGCTGGCCCTGCCCCTGGGGCATGCTGAGATGGCAATTGAGACTGGGCATGGTGGTACACGCCCCTAATCCCAGCTCTTGGGAGGCTGTAAACAGGAGGATCACTAAGAGTCCTATCTAGTAGTGAGACCCTTCCCTAATATACAAAATATAAATAAATAAAATGTCACACCCTTACAAACAGAGATAGCTAGCTGGCGAGCCTGGCTTGCTGGCTGTCACCATCACCTTGTGCTACCTCTGCTTTGACAGGTTGGACCCATGTGCCCAGGCCAAATTCCAATGCAACTACTTGCTTTTTTTTTTGCAGATCCAGGGATTGAACTGAGGCCTTTGTACTTGCCAGGTAAGTGCTTGTGCTTAGTCTACTGAGCTATCTCTCTGGCCCTTATCAGCTACTTATTTCTAAGCCCTGTGACTGTTGGCATATGCTGTAGATTTCCTGGATCTCAGTTTCCGCTTTCCATAGAGTAGTAATGGCACCTACTTCACAGAAGTGAAGATTCACTGAGTCGAGGCATGGAAAGGGATCTGCACAGAGCAACAGCCCAGTCAAGGGCAATAGCCACACCTCTTAGGAATCTGCTCAAGCCTCGTGGCTCAAGGCTGCCTCTCCCTCTTTGTCAGCCTGCAGAGCTCACTGCCCCCAAGCCCAGCATTCTAGCCTGCTCCCCTCTATTCATCCAGCAAGCTCAAAGTATTATTGTTCATTGCCCAAACAGCTGCCTTGCTGATTAACATGGTGAGATTCTTGTCTGGTGCACAAGAGCTGCAACGATAAACAAGAACTGCAAACCACCTGCGTTCAGAGCTGAGCACAAGACAGAAGTAACCTAGACTAGCACTGTGCTCAGAAACACAGTGCAAGCCACACAGGTGACTTAAAATGTTCCAGAAGTCATGACTTTTTAAATGTACAAAGAAACAGGTAGAATTTAATTTAAATAGTTGCTATTTTTTGACCCACTAGTTGACTGTTCCTAATCCAAAAATACAAAATGCTCCAAAATCCAGAACTTTATTTTAGAGGTAGCAAAACAATGAAAATGATAAAGAATTTCAGAACAAGATTAACAATGGTTATTATATTGCATATTGTTATCAAAGTAGTTGTTCAGATCACCAGATACACACATGTAAGATTGATCAAACAATGCAAGCACTGTCTTTTCACTGAACTCCCCCCAGCCCAGCTGTTCTTTCCTTTCAAGCAATGTCTACTTTTTGGGTGCTGATATTCATGCCACAGGACAAAAACCTCCTTGGCCTCCTGTGACAGGTGGTAGTCACAATGCAGGTGCACTTAGTATGTTATATAAAACTGCTTCCAGGCTATGCACAGAAGGTGTGAAACAGATGAATTTCATGTTTAGCTGTGGGTCCTTCACCTGGTATTTTGTGATGTATATGCAAATATTCCAAAATCCAAAATCTAAAATGTTTCTGGTCCCAGGCATAAGGCATATTCAATTTGTACTTCCAAAATATTGTCATTTTGACAGGCAATCAACAAAAAGCACTTTAGAGAGGTACTTTCAATCCTCTTTCTCACTCTACTTTGAAAGTCCAACCTGTGTTTTATAGTCACACCATCTCTGGACCTGGCCTCGTGCCACTTCCGGGCCAACAGCTGTGTGTGACTGTTGGCAACTGCACTGGACAGCACGGGTGGAGGACTGGCCTCTCATTTCACAGACAGAGCAAGACCCCCAGGAAGCCAGCATCCTCCAGGTCTCCCAGCTGGAAGCCCCCAAATTTATCTTTCTTATTCTTTCCCCACCCACTCCTCAGAAAGATGGGATACTGGTTGTCTCCACTTGAGTAGATCTTGCTCATGGATTTGAGGCATTTTCCCCGCTATGTGAATCTCAGACAGCAGCTCAGCTAGACAGCAGATACTTCTGTGCTGTGGCAGAAGGCTGTGGAGTCCTGGCCTGTGTCTAATCGCGCCATTTGGCCACGCACATGTGCTACACAACAGAGCAAAGTGGGTGGCTGAATTGGTCTCGCGGTTATCTTTTGTTTAGGTTTAAGGTGAGGAATTTTCATTTACAGTGCCAATCTCTCTTCAGAAAGATCAGACAACACTGGGCCCCTAGTCCCACATAGCCACCCATGGCAAAACTGGAGTAGCAGCCACCTGCTCCATTCACAGGACATTAACTGTCCAGCTGGCCACAGCTGCCTTGCTGTTACTTCTTCACAGAGCACATCAGCTACCCTCTGTCACTGCATGAGGCCAATGTTCACCTCCACTCACGTGTGTGCCCAGCCCCCGGCGCACACCAGGGCCCTGAATTGGCAAGCCCTGCTGTATAACCAGGTAGCAGGACCTAACACACCTGTGATCAGGAAAAGGCTAAATCAATCAAAATAATCACTTCTGACTGAACTCAGCATCACGTGGGTTGGCTACAACTCTCTGGTGCGGTGTTGACCCCTTCCTCACCTGCCTCCTGGACCACTGCTCCCACCAACCCTGCCCTTCCAGCCCTCCTTGAGATGTTGCTGGGTGTCTGGGACAGCCAGCCAGGCCCTAGCACAGACACTTACTGGAAATCCTCCGGGTCAGGCTATACGTGGACTTGGACGTGTCTGAGGATGAGCGCCTGCCATCTGGGGAGCTGGTCCTCGGAGTCAGCGGGACATCACTGGCTGTGTGGATAGAGTCACCGTCCTTGTCACTGCTACGGCTGGCTATCCTGTGGAAGGGAGGAGAGGTCTCAGTGGCAGCCAAGGAATCCAAGGGATTTTTCTGGGTCCCATCACTGTCACCAGCTCCCTATACCTCACAAACCAGGAGCTAGAAGCAAGCAGAGCCCAGAAACTGTACCTTGGGGTGAAAGATTCATAGCATGGAGCCTCTTGAGACTCTTTGGTGCAACATGGAACAATGTAAATTGGAAACAGTATTGCATCCTTAAACTCTCAGCAATGTTGGGCTCTTTGCACAAAATGCATAGGTTTATGAAGAAAGGCTTCGCAGCTTAGAACCATCAGTCAAGAATCTGCATGACCTCAGTGCTGGGGTTGAGCAGGGGGATGGGTGAAAAAAGCTGGGCTACTAGCATCCGGGGGTGCACAGGGATCCATGTGGAGACCTGTCAATATTGAGTCTAGGAGCCATCTGGCTGTTTACATGCACCCGAAGTTCTGTAAGAAGTCACTGCACTACAATTTAACATCTTCAAAAAATATTCTAGAAGAGTATCATTCAAGGGCTCTTTGAGTGGCAGGGAGAGAGCTACAAAATGATGCTGAGAATCAATGATTTAGAAATAGAAACTCAATGTAGAGAAGTAGCCATGAAGGCGCAGCAGCAGCAGCTGTAACACAATATGCTCCCGAAGAAGATCAGAGATGCCAAGAGGCTGGGAAGGGGACAGAAGACAAGGAAGGAGGGGACACAGGCAGTAATTAAGAACACAGGCTTTAGGCTGGACTCTGGGTAATGTCAAGCAAGTCCCTTCTTCTCTGTTCTTCTGTTTTCCCACCTATACCACTGTCTATACTGATCAAATACAAAGTTCCAGAACAAAGCTGGGTGTGGTGAATCACGCCTGTAATCCCACTGTTCTGGGAGACTGAGGCAGGAGGACACTGCAAGTGTGAGCTCAGCCTCCGTCTCAAAAAATAGAAAGGTCTGGGGATGCAGCTCAGTGTGAAGGCCCTGGGTTCAAGCCCCAGTTCCACTGGGTGGGTGGGTGGGTGGGAATATCTAGAGCACTGCTTGGCATTGTAGCTGATAATACCACAGGAATGGCTTTAGATCCTCTAAATACTCATCAAGCCAAGAAGGATCCGGGCAAGCGAGTGATGTGGGCATGAGGTGCTGCTGATAATGCGCCCCTGAGCTGTGATGGCTGAGTATTGGCACTTCCCCACATTGTGTCCCCTCAACTTGACATTTAATCTGGTGGGAAACTCAGCTTAAAACATGCAAGTCTTGCCTTCTATGAGGTCTTCAGATGCATCCTGCACATGAAGCGAGACCAGCCTGCTGTGCTTTCAACTGACAGCAGGTCCCAGGCAGGACAAGCCCGGAGCTGCTGTAAATGGGAAGTAGGCCATTGCTTGCTCTCTGCTCCTTGCCTAAGAGGATGCAGGGAAGTGGGGGCCAGGGCTTGGGGCCAGACTGCAGCAATCACCCTCTCTCCAAAATGAGAGGAAGAGCTGCTGAGCATGGTGTGCATGCCTGCAATCCTGGCACTCTGGGAGCCTTGGGCAGAAGGGTTCCAAGTTCAAGCCCAGCCTATTAAAAAGACCATGTCTTGGAAAGGACATGAAGGGAGGGAGGAAAGAAAGGAAGGAGGGAGGAGGGAGGGAGGGAGGAAGAACAGAAAGAGAAGAGCAGCAATACCTCCCAAAGAAGGCAGAACCCAGACATCTGGTCTCTGGAGCACCTGCCCCCCATGTGGCCCTGCTTCCTAGCTGCCACATTTGGCTGTGGCCGCCACCCCTGCTGTAAGGTCCCACCAGCCTTCCTTCCAGGAGGAGCGCGAACATTACCTGATGCTGTCAGACACAACCACAGCTCCAGGCTAACACACTGAAGCATGCCGTTCCTCCACCCCAATGCCCTTCCAATCTCCTGTCTGGCTCCTCCTCGTCACTCAGGCTTCTGCCTCAGGGATGTCTCCAGTCTTCCCTGGCACCTGCTCCCACCCCCTCTTCCTACACCTGTCCTCTCCCCCATTCTACAATAGCTGTCATCAGCAGTGGTGGCCGTGGCACCGTGTGCCCGAGGCTCAGCACCGAGCTTCCCACGGCCCACTTGGCCCAGCACAGGGCCTGCACACAGGGATGATGCTCTGCCTCTCTCTTCTTGGTGAATGAATGAATGTGCTCTCCTTGTGCTTCTTGGCTAACTCAGCCTGTGTCTCATTTATCCAAATGCACATCTTGCAACCCCCCCCCCCCGCGCCCCGGACACCAGGGTACACAGATCCTCTGCACTGAGCTACATCCCCAGCCCTTTCTTTTCTTTTTAATTTTGAAATGGGATCTTGCCAGTTGACCAGGCTGAGCTTGAACTTGTGATACTCTTGTCTCAGCCTCCCCGAGTGCTGGGATTACAAGTGGGCACCACCACACCGGGCCCAGGATACACTCTGAATGACTGGATGTGTACTCGTTACAGTCAAAGGCACTGTGCTACATGCCCCATGCACACCAGCTCATTTCACCTTCAAATGACCCAGAAGCTAGCTGTCAAGAGCACCTCTCCCTCATGGATGGAGCAGGAGCGGGCAGGCTGGGGGGGAAGGATGACCAACTCGTACCACTGCAGAGTGGGAGAAGCACTGGAGCAGGGATGCTGAAGGAGGGACAGCACACTCCTGGCCCAGACTGGGCTGCTGCCTTGGGCGCCGTAGGAGCCGAGCACACACGGTGCTCACCACAGGCTCCAACCGATAAACAACTACCCTTTCTGTTCATCCTGTAACAATGGTCTAGTAACCAGTAATACTGGGCATAATAGGGCACACCCATGATCCCCGATCCTCAGGAGGCTGAGGCAGGAGCACCGCAATCTGGAGGCCAGCAAGATGCTATTTCAAAAATAAACATAAAAGGGCTGAGGCTGTAGCACAGTGATAGAGCACCTCCCTAGGCTATGTGACACCCAGGGTTCTGTCCCTAGCACTGTCAGTGAGATTTTTCAGGGCTCCTGATGGGCGCCAGCCCAGGGAAAGGTGGGGCTACATGACATAAGCACTGTGACACCTGATGGTGAGTGCCCACAAGCACCCACGCACGGGCCCGCCCATCTGCCATGTGCCACTCCACAGAGCTGTGGCCCGTTCATGGCTTTAGACATCCCCATAGTGAAAGCACTGCAAAGCCTATCCACTTGACATTTCTCCTCCCAGCCTGTTTGATAACAGGAAACTGCTCACTTAGTAAATAAATCTGTAGAAAGCACAAGCTGCAAGTCTACTTTCTCAATTGTTTAACCCTCCTCTCCTTTACACATTTCTCTTTTCATTCTGAAGGATGCTGAGTACCAAAAAAGGAGCTAAGTGAGGCCAGGGAGATAGTTCAGTGGAATAAGCACTTCCCTGGAAAGTGCAAGGGCCTGAGTTCAATCCCGGTTCCATAAAAAAAAAAAAAGGAGCTAAGTGCTACTCTCATTTGGAGCAGATCTGGAGAGTGTGGAGGTCACACACAGCACGGTTCAAGAGGGGGCCTTCCACGAAGACTACGATGTGAGTGGTGCCACTTGGAGCTGTGTGGTGCGCTGGTTGCGGTACAAAAGCTCCAGTCTACTTCTCTGCTGTGAAAAACCAAAGTAAGTGTCTGCCCAAAGGTTCCACCCCTTTGCTACCCACAAAGAATTCCCTGCTTGCACAAAGGGTCAAGGCCAAACACAGCTGCCCTCTAACTCAATGTGAGAGTTAGGCTGTGTACTTAGAATCCTCACCATCTGGGTATCTGGGGCCAACAGGCACCTGGCTCTGATCCCAGCACTCACGGCTGAGCTGGCAGGCTCCTTTGCATGTAGGCGTGGTGTCCGTTCCCCCTCTCTGGTTACATTCCTGGATCATCTGCTGCTGAGAGAGCAGGCCACAGCTCCAAGTCCCTGGCTGGCTTTGTAAACGAGGTGCTCCTGGAGCACAGCCATACCCTCACTGCCATGTCTAATACAGCTGCTGTCAGGCAGCTGCAGTAGCCAGAAGTCACCATCACGGAGGCCACGGGGCCAATCAGGTGAAAGCTCTGTCATCAGCCTGATAGCGCAAGTCAGGCAGGCCTGGGTCTCCTCAGCCCAGCCCTTGTGCTCCAGCGGAGAACAGCCCCTTCCTCAGTCAACACAGTGTGGTTCCAGCATCATTCCCCTGGGAGAAGGGGGGAGACACACAGTGACGGGCACATAATGCAAGGCCAGCCACCAGGAGTCCTGGTTATCAGTGGGGGCTGTTTGCTGCAAAAATTGTAGAATGCAAGTCTAGCACAGTGCTGCCATATGGAGCAAGTAGGCTTAAGAATAAGGCCAACTCAAAGGATACAAGAGGGGACATCTTACAGGTGCCTGGATCCAGCCATGCCTGAAAGCCACTGTCCCTGGATTTTTTTTTTTCCTTAGTAAGGCCTTGTGCTGTGTTGTCATACATAACATATAGAATATGAATGATAACTCTGGGACAATGGGATTTCTACACTGGCCTTATCTCCTCTTATGTGGAATTAAAGCCCCTGCCCACAGTAAAGGGACCCTATCTAGCCTTGTATACAGCAAGGTGCCCAGCACACAGTAGGTGCTCAGGAAATAACTACCAAAGAAGCTAAGAGTGACTTCAGCACTGGGTGGTCAGCCCCTCCAGGGCCAGTTTCTACACACAGGTTAGTCTGTTTGGTAGTTTCATTTTTGTTTTGTTTTCAGTAATGAGTATGCAAATTAAGAAGTAGTAAGTTACATTGCTGGCATTTTTATTTTGAGATAGGGTCTTGCCAGCTGCCCAGACTAGCCCCACATGAGATCTCTCTTGTCTCTGCCTCCTGAATAGCTGGTATTACAGGTATGCATTACCACACCCAGCTTAGTTTGGTTTGTTTGGTCTTACTAGATAGTCTAACCTGGCCTTCAACTTGCCAGCTAGACTAAGATAGCCTCAGACTTATGACCCTTCTGCGTCAGCCTCCCTAGGCTTATGGGTGTACACCACTATATCCAATTCAGCCTTTTTTTTCAGTGATCAAGACAAAGTTCCCTGCCCTCAACTTGGCATTCTTGTGACACCAGGTAGCCTGGGCTACACTCAGCCACACAGGCCACTAGAAAGCGGGAATTATTTCAACTAGCGAATTGCTTTCACCCACATCCCAACTCTATGCCCACCTGTACAACTCGGGGTATAGCTTATGGGCTCCTTAGCACTGTCTAACATCAGCTTAGGGCAGTGGTAGTGAACCTAGGGCACATGTGTTATGGTGGGCTATCTGTCAGTGGAAAGCTCTAAAAGGTTCCCCATCGCTGGCTAAGGGATTCTGCAAGCACCTGAAGATGTGCTCAGATTGTTATGTCCAGATCTTAATTACAGCCCTAGAAGTTCTTTTACTATTGCTACTTTCCAGATAAGAAAACTAAGACCAAAATAAGGTGAAAGGAACTCTTACATTTATGATCAACAACAAGGTCTCAAACATTATTTCCCCACATGCAAATTCATCTCCCCCAAACATCCCCATGAGATAAGCAGTATTCTTTTATCATCTTTATAGATGGGACTCAAGGGACAAAGAGATCCAACAACTTGCCCAAGGTCACAAAACTAGAAAACCATCCTAGAAACAGGATCTGATACAGAGCCACTCTGCTACAGCAATGTTCAGAAATGTTTGCTACTTCAGTTCACACATTTAATTCTTTCCATGAGAATCACAGGACGGATTTCCTGAAAGATGAAGTTTGTGAACTGAAGCACCACTGTACTAGAGTCTAAGAACAGAAAATGAGAGGCCTGGGATTTGGTGATGTCCAAGGATTTAGCTGAACCAGTACTGGCTGGGCCCCTAGGGGCTCCAACTTTGAGCCCTGGCTCCAGCTCTGGTTTTGCCCCCTACCCAGCTAACCCTTGAGTTAGTTCTCAGGCTTTTTCCAGCCCTGGTCTCCCTGCCACAGAGAGGTGGACCAGAAGCTAAGAAGCTTCAAAACTGTGTTCCCAAAATATCCAAGCGACTGGCAGATGGAGATGCCGTACGCAGGCGAGGGAGGAGAGAGAATTAGAAATAAAATGAAAGATGCCAAAGAGAACATAAACAGCGTTGGAGGACAGGATGGGGCCTGGAGGTGCTTTCCTACTTCCCTGTTTCAAGTTCTCCATCAGGCCAGCAAAAAGGCTCTTGCTTGATTGTTCTAGCCACCTGTGCATGCAATTCGTACTTACTGAGTATCTATTTAGGTGCCAGCCTTGGGCTGGGTGTCAGGACAATTTACTGCATGGGCTGGGATGGGCACCCAAAAGAATGTGGTCATCCTTGAAAGAATGCAACTGCACAAATCTCTTTTTCTGCTTGGAATGACATTCAGTGTGACTGAGGCCTAACTAAACCCAGCTGGACACCCCACCCCCGTGCCCTGCCAGCTGGTCCTCCAGCTTGCCAAATAAAACAAGGGGCCCAGAACACCCCCATCTGCAGCCAAGATGCCTATGGAAACTCAGCCTTACCCTCTCTCATGCCCCTAATCACCCTCTCTCAGAGAGAGATAGGTAGGCAGGCAAGCGGGCAGGCAGGCAGGCTTCTGAGGTTGATTTCAAAGCAGTTTTACTCACAGCCAGGGAGGAGTCTGGGCTGGGAAAGGTCCCAGAATTTCAACTTCATCCTCGCTTGACTGGCAACAGCTGGACTCATAGCACTTCTGACAGCAATGCCGGCAGGTCCATCTGCACAGCAGCAGATCAGAGATTCTAGAAAGAAAACCCTGAGGCCATGTGGGGCGGGGGTGCAAGGAAGGGAGCAAGGGAGGGAGGCCAGGAGGGTGGAAGAAGAGGAAGAGGAGAAACAACACCCAAAATTACAAGCAGCCCAGTCCTGCAAGAGACAAAGACATTCAGGAGTTCTGTCTCCACCGCTAGCAAATGTTTCCCATTCCTATTTACCAACGGCACGCACAGATCGCACAGATCGGCAAATATCAACTCCTCGCAGCCATTCAGAGCAAGCAAAACATTTGCAGGTATTTTCCTTTGTAGTTTATACAAACGTCTTTCTTGACATTTGGATGTTTTATACAACATCAGGGCCAGACAATATGTTCTTGAAACACAATGAATATTACTCTCCATGCAGGCAAAGAAAAACATTTTAAAAATAGTCTCAGTGACATAAAAGTACACAGAGTTAACGGAATGATTGGGGTGAAAGGGGACACCTGACTTGCCAGTTAGTGTCCTTTCACTGGGATCTCCTTTCCATAGAGAGAAATGGCCCTTATCAACAGTGATTAAGACTCAGTATCCCCACAACCTCACATAAGCCTCCAACAAGAAAGGCAAACATTTCTTGATTAGCAACCAGACCACACACATCACTGAATTAACCTACCTCGTTCAGTGGTTCCAACTGCCCTTTTAGAGATCCACGATGAAGCCAGGGGGCAGAAGGGGTTGAAGGGGTTACAAAGAGAGATAGAGACAAAACCAGTTTAGCATTATTCCAGCAACTTGAAAAGGAAAGCAAGCAAACAAAAGCATCCTGCATCCTTCCACTTACCATCCTGGGCAGGGAGCTGACTTGCTAACAAGGTACTGCTATGCTCAGGGCTGCTGGTAGCCTTCTGGTTAACCAACACCGAATGAATGGGCAACTTTAGCATTTCGATCTGATTTGCACCGTATGCTGTTATGAATCAGAGCGGGTGGATAGATAGTCATGCTATCCAATGCAGCCACACTTCAGGGGAACTGCAAACCTTCCTATACAGAAATAGCCATGAAGCCAACCCAACAGGACATGATTAGCAAACAGGCACAGAGTGGCTGTCACTTGGCTCCCCCGCCCTCCCAGAAGCCCTACCTTCCAAGTCTGCTCCAATGGTGATGGTGGGGAGTTTCATATAACCACCTACTAATAGGGGGAATTAGCCAGGAAGCCAGGAGCTGGTCCCCAGGGCGGGGCCTCCCTCCCTCTTGGCCCCACCCCCCATCCACAGGTCCGCACAGGTTGCTCAGGCAGACAGACTCCTCCTCTTCCAGACAGCTGGTTTTCCCCTTTAGGCAATTGAGGCAGGTAGGCTAAGGGTTCTGTGTTGCAGCCTACAACACATCCCAGAGATGAACCCAGGTGGGGTTCAGAACTTTGAAATCAAGGGGACCAAGTCTGTCTTTTTCAATTACTTATTTTGCAAGAAAAAGACATCTTGGGGCTGAGGAGATGGCTCAGTAGAATAAGCGCTTCCCTGGCAAGCATAAGGGTCAAAGTTCAATCCCCAGTTCCACCAAAAAAAGAAAAAGACACTCTCCATTGGGTCTTACTGCTCACCACTCACCCTTGACCCCACACTTCCTTTGAAACAAAGAAAGCTGGGACATAGCCGCCCAGCCCACATTAGCAATATGTAGCTTTATCATTGTTTATTTTTCCAATTGCCTTCTGCTTATATCATGTGATCCTTGTTTCCTATTGCAGTAATGACACAAAGTTCCTCTTTTTATGTGATTTTTAAGCACAAAAACGTCCATGTACAGTAAAAAGTTAATAGTAGTGCAAGTGGTATGTGGCTGATAAAAGATTCATGAACCTAGGATCAGCAAGATAGCTCAGCAGACCAGGGTCAAGGTTCAATCTCGCACTGGTCCTGCCCCCAGTTGCACTGACCAGGTCCCTGAGGCCTGACATGGTGGCACATGCCTCTAATCCCAGTGCTGGGGAGGCTGAAAACAGGAGGATCACTACCAGTCTGAAATGCGTGGTGAGACCCTGTACCAAATACATTTTTTTAAAAAAATCATGATCCTTGAGATGGTAAAGGATTAACTGCAACTTGGGAAAAAAAAGACACTAATTCCAATCTCCTCCAAAACCAAGATTCAAGCCATACACTGCACAAGACCTGCACAGAGAGCCCAGTGGAAAAAAGGCCTGGTGTTGGCCTCACCCCACCACCCATCACTGTGTTCTGCAAGTCAGGCAAAGTGTCTCTCTCAGCCTGTTTTGTCTCTTCTCTAGTAGGGAAGCTACCCTCTCCATAAAGGAAAGCTACTGAGGTGAGAAAGAAGGGTGACTATGAAAATGCCTGAGTGCTGGCCAGCTGCAAAATAAAGTGCACCCATTCCCTGGCTTATGAGAGGTGGCCTCCTGGCAGGAGGCAAGCAGGCAGCGTCCTGGCAAATATGCAGTGCAGTCAGCCAATGGCCACATCTTCATGGGACGCACCTAAGAAAGTGCTTCAACTTTAGAATAGAGCTGTACCCTTCTATACATATCCATGCCCATGCTCTCCACTTGGGGGAGTGTTTCCGGTACAAAATCATCAAAAGAGAACCATGTTCAAAGCCACAACAGACAAAGACAAGCCCATCACAGGGCCCCTGGAAGCTGTGCCCGTGTCTGACCCAAGCACGTATGAGTGTTGGAGGCACAGTAATGTTCATGGTACACAGTAATGTGATGCAGTACCCGAGGCCTGCAGGCTCGCTCAGGCCTCCTCTCTGGCTCCTCACAGGAGAACTGGTAGAGACCAGAAAGCAGGAGAATGCAGAGCCCGGGTATCCTAAGTAATGGGAGTTGCAAGTTCAGGCCAAACCCAGCCCCAGGTCTATTCCTTCTTTTTTCTTTTTGAGACAGGGTCTCACTACCCAATTCAGATTGACCTTGAGCTCATTTTGTAATCCAGGCTAGCCTCCAATTTACAATAATCCTCCAGGCGTGTGTCCAGGCCTATTTCTACACAGCCCCTGAGCTAAGAGTGTAAGTACATTTTTAAATGATTGGGGAAAATAAAATGAATTACTGTTTATTGGTTTGTGCAGGTATGTAGAATTCAAATTTCAGCCGAGATTGGGTGCGTTCAGGGTGGTATGGCCCTAGACTGAATTCAAATTTCAGCAACGACAAATCAAATGCTTGCCCCCCAGCAGTAGGGATGCATGCTCTACAAATGCTCTATCACTGAGCTGCACCCTAGGCCCTGAAAAGTTTTATTAGAACACAGCCACGCCCACTCCTTCACTATCATCATGGCTGTCAGAGGTGGAGTCAAAGCTGAAGTACTGTGACAGAGATCACGGATACAGCTCAGTGGCACAGTGCCTGCCTGGTATGTCCCTCTGAGTTCAATTCCCAGTACCAAAAAAAAAAAAAAAAAAATGTGACAAGCAGAGAATGTGTGGATCTCTAAGAAAAAAAGTAAGTTACTTTATAGAAAAAATGGAACAATATCATTGGCCATGCTTATATGAGATGCTTAACACATTCCCCCATGTGTCCCCACCATCCTGTTTTAGATCTCACCTGACCCCTAAGAAACTGTGTGGCCTTGGGCAAGTCACTTAATTTCTCTGGGCTGAAAGCAGTCACTAAGAAACTCCGAAGCAGGTTGCTAGGTTCATTTCTCACTAGGCTGAACATTCATCAGGGAGGGCAGAGACTGCCCCGCTGTACACCAAGTGGTGGCTGTGCGTTGGGTGTCTGTTGAGTGGTGCCCCAGTAACACTCAGTTCACCACAAGGTGCACAGTAAATGTGACCTTCATTGAACTTGAAAATGAGGACCTCGGGATTCCAGGAAGAGGAAGCCAATGAAGGAGGGGTTCTAAGCTGGAAGAGGAGCTGGGAGCCTCAGCCAGGTGACAGACAAGAGTCTGAGGACAAGATGAAGGGATATGTGTGCCAGAGCTGAATTAGGGGATTAGCAGTCCCCAAGCTGTGACTGAGGGGGCAAGTTGTGAGCCCCTGGACGCGGAAGCCTCTGGGCTTCGGGCTCAGAGGTGGCAGTCCCAGATGCAGGCAGCTCAGTGGTTGTGTGACCTTGGCGCTGACCTGTCTCAGCTTCTCTCCTAGCAGCCAAAAAAGGTCTTGTAGAGCAGCACAGCCTAGCCCAGCCCTGCCTGGCTCCACCCTTTAGGAAAAAAAGGTCTCAGAAATAATTCCAGCCCAAGGCTTGCTGGGGGAGCGTCTTCAAGGCGAAGGGGTCCAGGACAACTTCCAGTCCCCAATCTAATAGGCTAAAGTAACCGGCTCCAACCCTCACCGGTGCGCTCTGGCCTCTGTGTATGTCCCCCAGCACTAGACACTCAGTGCCCGGGAGGGACGACGTCCTTGTCCCTCCTGGCCGGAACAGCTGCCTCCAGCTCGCTTTGCCGGCCAATTAGCCGGAGCTGTCACCACGGCAACGGCAGCTGGCGGGCCAAGGCGGGCGCACCCCTGGCCGCGGCCCCTCCCCTGGGGTGGGGTGCCTGGGAAGGGAAGCCGCAGGGGAGAAAAGTCCGCCCCACCCCCCTTCTCCCCGGGGCAGGCGAGGGCGCCAGCGGAGCCCACGCGGGCCCTCCATCCCGGGATTCGGGGTACCCTGCCTCGCCTCCCGGGCACAGGTCGCCTGCGCTCCGCACCCTTTTTCTGCAGGCAAGTTTGTCGGAGCCTAGGCAGGCGCCCCCCTCCGCGCGCTCCCGGCGGGTGGGGGCGGCACGCCCCCGCCCCCGCCCCCGCCCCCGCACCTTGCCAGCCTCAGCCCTACCTGGATGTACGCCATCTTCGCCCGCGCGCACTCACTCCGGCCCGGGCATGGCGCCGCCGCCTCCACTTTGCCCTCGCCGACGGGGGAGGGGGAGAGCCGGGGGAAAGCAGGAAAAAGGCGGCCGAGTGGCCCCAGACGTGACCGGCGTGGCTGATGAGCGGCGCCCGCCCCTCCGCAGGCCGCCCCGTCCTCGCCTTCGCCTGCGCGCGGACTCCCAGACCGGGACCGCCTCCCCGCTGGGCAGAGCTCTCGGCCGGGGGCCCCCTGCCTCAGCCTCCCTCGCTGTCCCGCGCCGCTGCCCCGAGGCGCTGCCCAGGCTGGGTGAGGCCGGGGCCGGGAAGCCCGGGGCGGCCACGGACACCGCAGCGACCCCGGCGCAGGCGGGGCCGGAGACGCCGGGGCCCGAGCGCGGGAGGCGGGGGAGGGGGGACGCGCCCGGGGGAGGGGGCGGGGGCGGGCAGCACCTCCGGACGGCGGGCCGGGCGGCTGGAGCCGAGGGCGCAGCGCAACCCGCACAGTCTGCAGCCGCGAGGGCCCTCCGCCACCAGCCCTCTCCCCTGGCGGGTTAGAAAAACTTTATTCCCGCCCCACCCGACGCGCCTGAACGGCTGTGGTGCAGTAGACGGAGCTAAGCGAATGAGAACCGCACGTTAAAGATGGGCGTGGGGCGCCCTAGGAACTCGGCAGCCCGGTGCTGCAAGGATTGCGGGAAGAGCTAAGCGCCCCTTTACCTGAAACCTGCTTGAGTTGCGCCCCGGACGCAACAGGTCTAGCGCGGGGCGGCCCCGCAGCGCCACCCAGCGGCGTGCTCCGTCTCGCGCGCCTCTGCCTGCTGGCAGCCCCGCTCCAGCCCGAGAGCGTGCGCCCTGGGGCGTGACCGCCTGCCGCCTGCCTGCGTGGCTGGGGCACCCTGGACCCCAAGGCCTCCACCAGATCTGCCAGTCCAGGGCCCGCAAGTCCAAGGCCAGAGAGGCCTGATGCAGCTCTCCACGGCGGGATGGGAACGTCGCCTTCTAATGGTAGATTTAAGTAAAATGCCCAGCCCTCTCCCGTTGCTAGTGCCAGCTTTATCAGCCTTGTAGTGTTAACCTCCCAGCGCTTTTTATATTTTTACCAGTAAAATGGGGTGAAGTCTCAGTCCTACAGGAAACAAATGAGAAAATGAATGCAAAGGTAATAAAGCATGTATTGTACGTATGTATATTTCTTCTGGGTAAAAATCTAGCCCATGTATACATTTTTGAGTACAGTGTGTTTAATTTGCAGCATAGCGTGTAACGTGTTAAGCGGTTTTGACGGGGCAGGCATAAACCTGGTAGCTAATGGGCATTAACCTGTCATCCTTGTGCAGCAGTTCTCTCCATGAGGGGGTGCTGGTTATCCCCAAATTAGAGAAGAAGAGCCTGAGGTCAAGAGAGGGAGAGCCTGCTTCCAAAGGCAAGACCCTGGTGCAGACCCTGGCCTTTCAACCCACAAGTCGTAGTGTTTCTCTAACATTCCCAGAGAAGGGCACTTGGTGGGAAGTGGATTCACAGAAGAGCATCTTCCAGAGTGGGTGGTGTATCTGAGGACCCCAAGGAAGTGGAGGAGTTTGCTAAACTTTATTTTTTTAAAGGGTTGTTTTTTTTTTTTTTTTTTTTGTAATTTAGGTATTTGGTACAGGGTCTCGCTATGCACCTCAGACTGGTAGTGCTCCTCCTGTCTTAACCTTCTCAGTGTTGGGATTACAGGTGCGCACCAAGTCTAGTTTCAGGTCAGGCCTGGCATGCAGTACCTGGGATCGA
>PVKA01008910.1:50078-70849 GCA_004027165.1 Ctenomys sociabilis
CCTCAGACTGGTAGTGCTCCTCCTGTCTTAACCTTCTCAGTGTTGGGATTACAGGTGCGCACCAAGTCTAGTTTCAGGTCAGGCCTGGCATGCAGTACCTGGGATCGAACTCTGGTCCTTAAGCTTGCCAGGCAGGTGCTTAGACCACTGAGCTATCTCCCCAGCCTAGTTAACCTTTTTTTTTTTTTTTTTTTTTTTTTTTTTTTTTCCGGAACTGGGGATTTAAGTCAGGCCCTTGGGCTTACCAGGGAAGCACTTATTCCACTGAGCCATCTTTCCGGCTGTGGTACCAACACATTTTGGATGAGAGCAGAGGAATCAAAAGATAAAGTAACTTGCCCAGGGTGTACATGGTTTACAGATACTGGAATTCAAATCCAGGAACCTCAACTTGAAGTCTCCTTCTGGCCACTGCATGGGGCTGCCCCATAATCTCAGATTTAGGGGAAGGGCCATGAAGCCCTTAAAGTGAGTTTGGTAGCTTAATTTCTTAAAACCTGAAACTGTCTGAGTGAATAAGTACATTCCCCTAAGGGAAGAGATTCTTTAAGTCAGAGACACTAGAACCTATCTCTGGTATACATAGGGCCTGCACAATATGTGCTTAATAAATACTTGTTAAGTAAGCACATTGATAGGTAGTAACAATAACTCTCAAGACAGGTGGCCAGCATGATCTGGGAGTTAAGCAGAGATAAAGTGCAAGGGGGGCACTATGGTGTCCCCACTTGACAGATGAGGAAGCTGAAGTTCGAAGGTCGGAGGCAAAGTGTCCTGAAAGACAGGACACAAAGATTAGTCTGCTCAGCAATAAAAGCCCAGCTCTTCCTGGCTGTGCCACCCTAGGTGAGAAATGAAGTCAGTGTAAACCTTCATCAGGGCGGTGTCCTAGGTCACTCTGAGACTGGTTTTAGGGCCCTGTTGCTCTTTGATTGTCTCTTTGATCTTCACAGAGCCATTCAGTTTGGTTTTGTGATATCATCTAGACACCGGTGGCACTGGTATGGGCAAGCAGCTGGTGTCTCTACAGATCTGGGCAGAGGGGTGCCACCTTCAGATGACAGACACATGCATGGAATTGTGTGTGGCCTGTGTGATGGAAAGGGAGACGCAGGGAAGGAGACTGAGGGCCACAGAGACAGGACCTCACCCTAGTGTGATTTTTGTTTATTTGGGTTTTTTTTTTTTTTTTCCAAAACTGGGGATTGAACTCAAGCCCTTGCTGTTGCCAGAGAAGTGCTTATTCCACTGAGCCGTCTCCCTGGACCACCACCCCCCTTCTTTTGGAGGAACCAGGGATTGAACTCAAGCCATTGCGCTTGCCAGCGAAATGCTTACTCTACTGAGCCATCTCCCTGGCCCTCCTAATGTGATTAAGGACCTGTCATTTAGCTGAGCAGAGATGAGATTATTCTAGAAGCCAGGGTTGCTTAATTTGGGGGGCCATGAATAATTTAGGAAAAAGTTATAGCTCCATTACCACTTACCTACACCAAAAATTTGATACTTCCTTCCATTACGAATGCAGGCACCAAATCGGCCTTCCCCGTCTGCCTTCTTTTGTCAGTAGTAGAAAATATGTGTATTTACAGGGTTTGTTTACTTGTATATTTACAGTTGTTACAAATAAGTTGAAATTTCATTTCTAGTCTTACTGTTTGAAAATTAGAAGAGTTATTGGGCCCACTGCTTGATCTTTCATTTAATTCATTAATAAAGAAGTGCTATATTATAATATTTAAATTTGTTGAGATGTTTTGATAATTGTGTATCCAAGCAACCCTAATTCATTATCATCCCATGTATTCTAGTCTATGATTTTAAAAATGTTATTCTGGGCTCTATAGGCTTCAGCAGAGGAGCCGGGCGTGGTGGCGCACACCTGTAATCCCAGCACTTGGGAGGCTGAGGCAGGAGGATTGTTGTGAGTTCCAGACCAGCTTGAGCTACAAAGTGAGATTAAGGCCAGCCTGAACTGCATAGTGAGACCCTGTCTCAAAAAGGAAAAAAAAAAAAAAAAAAAAAAAAAACAATATAGGCTTCAGCAGACTACCCAGGTCACCTGGCATAGGACTGTGTAAGACCCTGAAGGAGGGTTGCCCCTTAGCTCAGAGGCGGGGAGAGAACTGCAGTTCTCAGGGCTGGCATGGTGCCTGGTAAAGTTCAACAGATAGGAGGTGCCAGCTATCCGGCAGCCTCCTGTGGTGCCCCCAACACCACCTCGGGAGAGCAGGGCAGATCATGCTCAGGATTTTGGCACAGGTGTGTACATTTGGGGGCCCATGAATAGATTTCTGTAGGATCCATGAATTTATTTATTTTTTATTTGTATTTATTTATTTATTTTTTTTTTGCAGAACCAGGGATTGAACTGAGACCCTTGTGCTTGCCAGAGAAGCACTTACTCTACTGAGCCATCTCCCCAGCCCCTAAGGGATACATGAACTTATGAAAGAAAATTACACCTCCATTGCCATTAACTTCTACCCAAAATTTTATATTTCTGTCCATTACAGATGCAGGGAACAAGTGAGTGGGCGTGCACCCCCCACCCCACCCCTTTGGGTGGAGAACACACACCAGGAATCAGGGAGGGAGGCCAGGGAGGGGCCGTTGCAAGGATCTAGGTGAGAAATGCTGCTTCTGTGAAACAAGATGATGCAGTGGCCCAGTGGCACTAAGGACTGAGTAGAGGTGCGGCCACAGGGCACAGTGACCCAGTGGCACTAAGGACTGAGTAGAGGTGCGGCCACAGGGCACAGGTGAAGGAGAGAGCAGGAAGGCAGGCTTGCTAGGGTGCGTGGAGAGGAGAAATAAAGATAGGCAGAAAAAAAAACAAGGAAAATTGTAAAATTACAGTTATACATTTTGCCCTATAGCTTCAAGCCTAAAGAAAGTTATTCAAGTTTGTTTGTTTTTTTTTTAACTTGCCAGAAAAAAAATTCTAAGGCTTTTAAATATAATAGGCTTATAAGCTAGACAGCAGGCCTGTGCCTGTCACCTGTAAATAATACTCCCTCCTCCCAGCCCACCCTCACGAAGAACAGTGTTACATGGCCTGCTGTTTAATATGGTCCACGGAGTGCTGGCATGGACTGTGGTGCGGGGTTGGTGGGGTGGGAATCGAACCTCGGTCCCCTGAACATGCCTGAGCTATGTGCCCTGCTGCCGCTGAGCTGTCTCGTCAGCCCGGAAGTTGTCTTCTTGTCCCCGCGTCTCCTCTCTTCTGTCTTTCTGCTTCCTGGTTGCTCTGGGATGAGCAGCTTTCCTCCACGCCAGACCCCTCCACCCTTCCCTTGGAGTCAGCTGTGGTTTGAGACTTCAAAAGCCCCTGAGCCAAAGTAAGCCTTTCCTCTTATAAGTTATGAGTATTTTTGCCCCTTGAGCAAGAAAGTGACTAAGACGTCATCTTAGGGCTACCCTCAAGTCTACATCAAAGCCCCAGTCCTTGAGCACAGGGTCCTCCTCTCTCAGATGCCAGTGCTGTATTTCTCTGGGTGTGTATTTATAAGATTCTGCACAATAACCCTGCATGTGCCTCTTACCAACATGTCCTGAAAATCATTTTTCTGTGGCAGAACTCAGCAAGCCTACAACCCACCCTGTGGGTAGGGTGGGTCAAGGTGCCTGTCTGCTTTGTCTCCTCTGACCCTGTGCAGTGGCAGGACGAGCACTTTTGTGTTTGGATATATAAGGTTCCTTAACGAAACCCAACTCAGTCCAGTTTAGCAGAAGAGAATGTCTGAGCCCTTTCACTGCTGAGTCTACAAGCAATTCCTCCAGGCTTGGTTGGAATTGGTTGGAGCCCCAAAGCCTCTCTCCACACATCTCACCACTTCACAGGTTCTCTAAACATCAGCTTGGTGGGCTAGGAACATAGCTCAGCAGTTTGAGCACCTACCTGGGAAGTAGAAGGTCCTGAGTTTGATTCCCAGTACTCCCCCCACATTAATCTGGTGTTTTCCTAGAATAGATCTGCTAACCATGGCAGAAAAGAAAGGGTGTTAAGCTTGTATTTTTTTTTTTTTTTTTTTTTTTTTTTTTTTTGTGGAACCGGGGTCTGAACTCAGGTCCTTGCACTTGCAGGGAAGCGCTTTTTCCACTGAGCCATCTCCCCGGCCCAAGCTTGTATTTTTATAGTTTGTACATCAGAGGAAGAGAAACTTTATATCAAAGCTATAAAGAACTTCTGGTTGCACACCTACTGCATCCAGAGGCCCCATCTCTAAGACAAAGATGCCAAGAGGCAAAAAATCCTGCCAAAGAACATCCAACAGAGATGTCCAGGGGCAGGACGGATGGTTCTGGAATGAGGTCCCTCCCAGGCAGGATGACACTCAGCTGATAATCAGGACACATGGTTTCAGCCCCTCCTCTGGGCACTCTGAGCTCCAGTCCATCTCCAGCTGCTGAAAGGATGCAGCTGCCTCCCCTTTGCGGGAGCAGCCAGCCCTGGAAGTGGCCGCCGTGCACACACTGAGAGTCTATTTGGGATTCTTTAGAGGGGGTTAAAAGGTGGGGATGCAAACTATAGGCCTCAAATACCTAGCATAATTAAAAAGTGCCCAGATGGCAAAGCAGTCTCTGGCACCTGTGTGGGCAACACGAGTTCTGGTTAGGTGACTTTCTATTTCTGCTGTGCCAACTGATGGCATTTGTCTCCTAAGGCAGTTTTAATTACAAGACTGCCAGGCATGCCGTTCCATTCCTGTTTTAGCTGTTTCTCTGAGCCTGGAAGTGTTTCTGATGTCAGGGAAGCAAGAACCTTCTAGGCTAAATAGCTGGTCTGAGAGAGGAAGAGCAGTTCCTATGAAATGGGCATTCCCAGAGCCCAGGCCACCCTGGCAGGGACACTGGAGCCTCCCAACTTCAGCAGGGGCAGTGTGGTTTCAGAGTGTGAGACTGGCTTTCAGTCCCGCCTTGCCTCCCTAGCAGCTGTGTGACCTCCCTCAAGTCACACCATCCCTGCAAGCCTCAATTGTCCTCATCTGCTGACTGGATCTAATACTTGGCCTGCCAGGACTGGTGGTGTGAGATACAGCACAAGAGAATGCGTTTGAAACACTCACCAAGTACAGATCTCTCTCTCTCTCTCTCTCTCTCTCTCTCTTTTTTAACCCTAAAGCATACATTTAATGGTGGCCAAGATGCCTCATTTTGTTTTATTTTATTTACTTTATATTTGGGGAGGATTGTTTTTTTGTTTTTGGTGCCAAGGACCAAACCCAGGGCTTCCAGCTTGCTAGGCAAACATTCTACTACTGAGCCAAATTCCCAGGCCCTACTTTACATTGGAAGGGAAGAACTTGTTAAGGAAAAAGAAGGAGTAATGGGGGGGGGGGGTTGAACACCCAGACTCCACCAGCCTCTGTGTGAGTCACATATGCCATCCTGTGAGACCTCAGACCTATTTCTTCAAGAGCCCCAACTCCGCCCGCCTCAGTGGATGTGGGACAGTAGCACCCACTGTTTCATGGAATTGAGCCAACCTGGGAGATATACACCATCAATCTATATTTATCCTGTAGCCCTGTGACCACCATCACAGAGGTAGTCAATTAATGCTAGCTAATATATATTGGTAGTGGGAATCGAACTCAGGACTTTGTGCTTGTCAGACAGGTGCTATGCCACTGAGCTACCTACCCCATCAGCCCCAAACTAGTATATTTTTATTTTCCAAATATATGTCCACACAGACAAGTCACTGTTATTACTAGTAGCTACATTAGATGCTTTCTCTACCAGAGCTCTCTATGTTCATGTTCAAAACTGAGAAAAGAGAGCCACAAAAGAACCACAGTTATTCTCAAAATACATTGTTTGGCTCAGTGGAATAAGTGCTTCCTGTAAAGTGCAAGGGTCTGAGTTCAATCCCTGGTTCCAAAAAAAAAAAAAGACCTAGGATGGGGGTGATTATCCTGTTAAATTCCCTTCTTGTTAGACTCCTCACCCAGAGATTCTGATGCAGTAGGCTTAGGGGCAGAGTACGTGGATATGTAGTTCCTAACATGCTTTGCAGCAGATTGCAGAACAGGTGGTCCAGAGAATGTCCCTAGGGCCGGAAGGATGGCTCAGTAGCTTAAGCGCCTGCCTGGCAAGTGCAAGGGCTGGGGTTTGATCCCTGGCACCTCATGCTGTGATGGTCCCCAGACTGGGGGTGGAGGCACATGCCTGTAATCTCAGTGCTGGGGAGGCTGAGATACGAGGATCACTACAAGTCTGAGCTGCATAATGGGATCTGTACCAAATAAGTAAGTTAATTAATTAATTAATTAATTTTTTAAAATGTTTAAAAATGTCCTTGACCTTGGTATGATGGGACATCGGATCTGTGGTGTTCAAACCCTAGAAAGTTGCTCACCACCAGCCAAGCTACCCTGTGAGTGATGTTTGATGGGCTACAAGGGGTCAGGACAGGAGCTGGCACAGGAGGTGGGGGGCCCTTTAGTGAGCCCAGAAGATGATTCACCAGCACAGCTGGGCCTCCCGCTGGGGCCCGAATCCTACCAGACATCTCTTCATCTTGCATGCTGTCTGCTGGCATCTCGCCTAAGGATCCTGCTTAGAGGAAGGTGTTGGGTGGCCTCACTCCTGAAGCTGCCACCCCACGCTCTCCCCAGGCCCCACAGTGGTATGAGAACGTCTGCTCCACGTGCCCCTGATGGAGGCTGGTAGCTGCAGTCAGCCAACCAGCTCCACCCCATGATTCAGAAAAGGGCAGCTAATTATTTAGTTTTCAAAAAGGAAAATCTGAGGGCGATTTAATAACTGGCTGCAAACATATAAAGGGTTATTAGCAGGAAGCTGGTGACCACCTGTTCCCTCTCTCTGCTGTTGCTAAGAGGGACTTTTAACTGCAGACACAGAAGAGCATGCCAGGGTAGGCATAAATCTGAGCGCCCCAGAGGAGTCCTGAAGGGGCAGCAGATAAAATCTGCTGTCCTGGGATTTGCGATGAGAAAAGAAGTTTCAGGTACGATGTGAACGAAGTGTGTCACCCTGAGGCAGGACAGGTGACCTGAACTGTGAGCAACTTCAAGACAGAGATTTCATCTTACCCGGCCCTGGTGCCTGACACAGGCACACTGAGCCAGCCGTTCTCCAGGGAGAGTCCCTGATCAGCTGGAACATCACCGCCTGGGGGCCCTTGCTAGAAGTGTGCTGCTTCAGGCCCCACCCACACCAACTGCTTCAGAAACTCCGGGGTAGACGCTGGCAAGCTTCAGCCAGCACATCCTGCGGTGATTTTGATGCTGGCTGAAGTTTGAGGCCACCAAGGTGGCCTCCGCACAATCTCAATGAGGTCTCGTCCAGGGCAAGTTTCTGGTTGAGAAGGCCTGGGGCGGGGCTCGAGACGCCTCAGGAGCTTCCAGTGGTGCTGCTGGAGTGTCTCCCAAAGGCCTGGGTATGGATTCCCTGGGGTGCTACCACAGGTGGCACCTTTGATAGGTGGGGTCTGACGGGTGGTCCTTAAAGTCACCCAGGTGTGCCCTCAGAGGAGACTGTGGGACCCAGATCTTTTTCCTCTTTTTTGTTCCCTGGTCATGAAGTGAGTGGCTTTGCTCTACCGTGCCTGCAATCGTGCGCTGCCTCCCCACAGGTCCACATCACCGAGACCAACCAATTAGGGCTAATCCTCTGAAGGAGAACCCAAGATAAGCCTTGTCTCTGTCGCTGTTGGCATTTAGTGATTTTTATTTCTTTAAAAGCATACCTGCCGTGCCAGCCCCACCCCTGGGGCACGCTGAGACGGCAACCGAGACCGGGCGAGGTGGTGCACTCCTGTAATCCCGGCTCTTGGGAGGCTGTAAACAGGCAGATCACTACATGTCTGATCTAGTAGTGAGACCCGGAACACCCTGTAGACCCTTCCCTACTAATTAAAAAAAAAAAAAAAAGCATACCCAGTACATCTGATACATCATTTTTTTTTTCTTCTTCTGCCTTTGTAAATTATTTTGTTTTAGTTTTAAAGCTATTATAGGGGCTGGGGATATGGCTCAGTGGAATAAGTGCTTCCCTGGCAGGCGCAAGGACCTGAGTTTAATCCCTGGTTCCACCAAAAAAAAAAAAAAAAAAAAAAAGCTATTGTAAATTTATAGGCATTTTGTTTAGTGTTTATCATAACAAAGTAAGTATTGAAAAATTCAATGACAAATATATGAGAGGCATCTACAGGTAATTTTAGCAACTCTTTTCCATGCAAAGAAATTTATGGTCAGAGGCTGTTAGCATAAAGTTATACAAAATTTATAGAAAGTAATTCTCTATTCCAAGTAATCTATTTAGTATTCCTTTATGTTGTCTAATGCTTTACTTATATATCAAGTTACATGGACACTAGAAACAAAACATATGGTACAACCTGCCTCTTGGGTCCATTGAATTAAACTCTTCTTTTAACCTTCATAATTATTTAATTTCTTAGCCTTTTTTCCACTCCTGCACTGGATAGACAGACCAGTTGCTTCATTCTGGAAAATGTGAGCACCCACATAACATTTTGGACATTTTCACTTATTCATGGCACCCTCCCCCACCACTCCCTTCCCTTCCTCTCCCTTCCCCTCCCCTCCCCTCCCTTCCCCTTCTCTTCCCTCCCCTTCCCGATCTTGGGGGTTTCAATGCATGTATTTTGCTCATATCCAGCCCTATTCTCTGCACATTTACCTCACTCCCCTTCCTCTTTATTCCCTTCCTCTTCTCTGATAATACTATCCCTTCTGCTCTCTTGTCATCTTTTTTTAGATTTTACAGCTTAGGGAGAGCATACGGCATTTGTCGTTCTGGGTCGTATTTCTCTAACATGACAATTTCCAGATCCATCTATTTTCCTGCAAATTATATACTTTTATTCTTCTTTGTAGCTGAATAATGCTCCATTGTATATACATTCCACATTTCCTTTATCTATTTGTCTATTGGTGGGCCTTTTCTCTTTATATCTTGTTACAGAGACTGAAAGCTGCCTAATCCAGATTGATATCCAGTTTGGATGGTGAAGTTCTAGAATGGATACATCTCCCCTGCATGCTTCCATAGGAAGCATGAACAGGGCCAGGCAGTCAGCTCCCATCCAAGGAGGGACACAGCAGAAAGAATGTAAGAGCTTCAGAGACCCAGATTCTGACAGGGAGCCACCCGTTCCTGGCCAGCGCCCTGAGCCTTCATTTCTTCATCAGGAAGCAGCAGAGATGAAGGAATGGAGCTCTCTGTGCAGTGCTTGGCTGGCGGTACACACCCGCCTGTAGCCTCTGCTTAATGATCAGTCCCTGGGCGACGGTGCTGGGCCCTCTTCTGATTGTGGTACCCACCAAGCATGCATGACACACAGGTCTCTTTCCCTCCTTCTGCCCTGCCCAGCTGCTGCCTGAGCCTCAAATGGAGCAGAAAGCATCAGTGTCCACCACACACCCACCTCCTTCCCCCTGTGGAAATGGCCGGACATGTGGCCACCCAGCTAGAATTGATTATGTACTGGAGCTTCGGCCGAAACTGAAGTCAGGCATTCAAACAACGCTGCCGGCTTTCTCCCTCTCCACCTCTCGTCTCCTCCGTCCATCCACAGAAATCCTCAGAATCTGTTCACAGCCCAGATGACTTCTCTGAATGCTCAGCGACCCTGGGAAACACACTGGGCTCCATTTTTTACCTGCAGGTTTCAGGATGGCAGTTGGCAGCTGTGGCTGAACACAGCTTCTCATTTGCCTGTGTAAACACAGCTATTTTGGAACCCCTATTTCTTCTGGCAGCTTTCATGCCATGGTGGCAAGCTAGAGTGGGGTGACAAACTTTATGGCTTGTACAACCTAAAACATTTACTACCTGGCTCTTTACAGAAAGAAACATCTTTGACCTCTGTCATAACAGATGTGAATTACAAAACTTAGTGTTTTAAACTTTTAAGTGGTTTTATTGAGATGTAATTTGTACACCATAAAATGTCCCTTTTAGTGTGTTCAGAGCTGGACACCCGGCGCTCCAATTTTCATTTTTCATTTTAGAACAATATCGTCATCCCCTGAGAGAAGCCCTGTACCCATTTTCTGTCACTACCCATCCATACAAAGCCTCACACGCACATCCAAAACTTACTTCTGACCTTCAACCTGCCATCTTAAGCTGCTTGTCCCATTATCTTCCTGGTTTGGATTGCTGACATCACCTTTGTCACGTACACAGAGATATTTGTCCCTTAAAGATGGGGCATATTCTGTGAAATACCTTAGCAGTAGATTTTGTCATTGTGAAAATTCCAACCTAGATGGTCTAGAGTCCCTGAGCATGGCCTCTTGATGCAATCCAGAGATGAAGTAATAATCTCCAGGAGGCTGAGGCAGAAGGATCACAAGCTTAAGCCCAGCCTGGCCAATTTAGTGGCTTAGTGATAATAAAATAAAAAAGTAAAAAAGAGTCAGTGATGCGGCTCAGTTCCAAGGTCCCTCGTTCAGTCCCCAGTACTGAAAAACAATATATATATATATAGAGAGAGAGAGAGAATACACATGAACTATATGAGATTGCATAGACAACCTATTTTATAGTAAAGACTTTTTAATAAAATGAGTAAGCTGTAGTAATAAAAGTATAATATAGTCAATACATAAACCAGCAATTCTGTTTATTTTCATTGTCACATATTAGGTATGTCCAAATGTATAAGCCATGCTTTGTACAACTGACAGCACTATTATTTACACCAGCACCCCAGTAATGCACACTGTGATGCTGGGAGCTCCTGGCCCGCTGGACCTGGCACCTTCATGTGACCTCTCCTTGAGTGTTGCGGGTGAAGGGGTGTCACCTCTGTGATTAGGCTACACAGGCAGTGATTCTGCTCTGGTAGCTGACTCACTCCCTTGCTGGCTTTGGGGAAGTAAATTGCCATGTTGGCGAGACCCACGCAAGACATAGATGAGGGAGCCTTGCTGGGAGCTGAAACCTTCGATCCAAGAGACTCAGAGGAACCAGCAGTCTGCCAACAGCCACATGTTGGAGCAGACCCTGTGCAGCCCTCAGCTAAGACCCCCACCCCCACCAGCCAACACCTTGAATACTGTCACAGGGTAAGTCCTGAGGCCCAGGGCCCAGGCAGTCACACCCCGAATCCTAACCTCACAAACTGAGATGATGGACGTGTGCTCTTTTAGGTAAATAAATACGTCTCCCTTAGTTTGTTTGGCAGCCTTGATACAGGTTGGGCATCCCTAACACAAAGTGCAGAACTGAACAGCTCCAAAGTCCGCAAGGTTCTGAGCCTGACATGACTACTCAAGGAGAGAAGTCTGCGTTCACCCTCAGGTGACTTTTTTACAGTCAGGACATAAGGACAGTAAAAAATGTATAAAGCTACCTCTGGGCTATGAATAGGAGGTGCATAGAAAAGAAGAAAATGAATTTTGTGTTTAGGCAGGGATTCCATTCCCAAGAGATCTTGTTATGTACACACAAATATTCCAGGATCCAAACGTGTGGAATCCAAAGCATTTCTGCTCCCTAGTCTTTTGGATAAGAGGCACAAGACCTGGAGTACAGGTTTGTTCACATCACTTTCTCAAACTGACCTCCCCTGACCTTTCTCCTTAAGTAATAAGCTCTTCCCTTTCCCAGAAACTCCCACTGCCCTTCCCTGCTTAATGTGTCTCCATAAACCAGCACCCTGTGATCCACCTTGTGTTTTTCATATTGTTTATGTCCACCCTTCCCGACAGGGATGAAGCACTGAGCATGGGGGTGGTTTGGCTGCTTCTTTTGTAGCTGTGTCTCTGATACCCAGAACAGTGCCCAGAATGTGAAATATACTCAGTAATGTTACTGAATGAATGAGTCAGTGAATTCTGCTCTCAGCCTCCCTCTGCACATGTACACAAGTAGCGCTAGTGGTGTCAACTTCATTTCATCTCCACAGTACTCCCAAAGAAAAAAGAGATTTTTCCCCAAAGGTCACACAAGTAAACCCAGGGAGGAACTAACTAGGCCACATCAAGGAAAAGGCAGGAAGTCTAGACAGAGCTTGAAACTGTTTGATGCCCCCATAAAAATTTTACCTCAAGGGAAACACTGTCCGTTGTTCCCAAGTAAGGTTCACCGCACCCTCTGTACTACTTCAGAAAAGGCTTGCTTCTCTGTAAGGAGGAAGATATATACCTCTTGTCATCCAAGAACCTCAAGACTTATTTGAAAATATTCACAGAAGCATTATTCATAATTGCCAATAATGGACACAATCCAAATCCCCATCAGTGGTTGAATGGATGAACAAAACGAGGCCTAGCTGTACAGTGGCACGCTTTTCTGCAGTAAAAAGGAACAAACTACTGAGATGTGTTACACAGAGATGACCTCAAACACATTATACTGAGTGAAGAGGCCAGACTAAAAGGCCACATATCATATGATCCCATTTATGTGAGGAAGTCTCAAAGGAAAAAACTGGAAAGTCAGAAAGTAGATTCATTCTTTTCTGGGCTGGGGGTGGGGGTGGGGTAGGAATGAAGGCCAAGTGCAGATACACACAGAAGATTTTTGTGGGGTATTGGGAATGTCCTAAATTGTATTGTTGCAATGTTTTCATGATTCTGTGACTTACAGTATAGTAATTTGTGAATTGTACACTTAAAATGAATTAATTATATATATATATATATATATATATATATATATATATATATATATATATATCTATCAACAAAACTTTTTAAAAAGAAAAGAAAAAGCCTTGCTAAGTGTGTTTTTGGTTCTATGTCTGCAAGCTCTTCTATCCAATTCTGCCTGAGAGTTACACCTCTTCTCTTTTTAGACATTTCTGTGAAATGTCAGTGACAACCACTCCCCAGTATCCTAGATAATATAAACAAAGTTTATACTAAGTACTTTTTTTCCCAAATAAATTGATACATTAAGTTAACCTGAGTTTTGCCCAGAGTGAGGCAATAAAAGGGGCCGTGACAATCTAACGATCTGGCTTTTTGTGTTGGTTTTCTGGTCATACTCATAGAGCCTCTGCTGTCTGGCCTTTCACTGAGTCAACTGCACCAGCTCTGGGCATAGCTGGCTGCCCATCAGAGCAGTTCAAAAATGCCACATTCACAGAGGGAACAGGAGCAGTCAGTAAAATCTTGCATTGTGACTACAGGGGCTTGAGGAAGAGTGAAATCCTCTCTTGGTGACCTGAAGTTTCCATTTCAATGCAATCAAAAGAGGATGGAAGTAGCCTCTATGTTTTTAGTGCTTCAAGTATAGCCCTGGATTAAGTGCAGGTGTAGGGGCAGGGGGCGAGGGGAATGTAGCACTAGGACAGGCCTGTGGAGTCAGGTGCCCATGCCTGGGGGAGGGTGGTGCTGTGATGGGCAGCCCCCTCTAGAAACATACAGGAAAAGAGAAAGGTAGTTCCTGCAGAGGAAATTGGGGAATAAGACAGAAACACCTGGCAGTTTATATTATTCTCATGTGCAATAATATCATAATCAGTCCAGCTGTCCTGTAGTTAAGGGCAATAGATGTCATAAACAACCGGATGATGGCTATGTTCCAGCTACTAGAACTCAACTTGGCACAGGCCCTAAGAGGATCATTCCCACTGACCCCATCCACCTTGCAACAAAAAAATCAGTCAGGACTAGAAGAGAGTTCCAAGCCAGGGTGAACCGATGGAAAATAATTGAAGCCGTGCATTTGATTTACAATTTCCTAGTAGCCATGTTTTTGACTGATAAAGTCTAATTATAGCAGGTGCTCACAGGGAAATGCCTATTAGATATATCTAGGTCCCTCTTTAAATTCAGTCATCTATGCCACCTAAGTCCAGTCTCTGCTCATGAGGACTTTCAAGGGTTGACAGTCAGAATGGCATAGAAACCTAAACTGAGAGTTGTGATGATCCACATGGACAGTCAACCCAGAATGGGAATGTCCCTTCCATTTCTAGTTCTGTTAGGCAGGACTGCCTTCTTGAAATTTCCAGTTTGGTGAAAATTTAAAAAAAAAACAAAACAAACTGAAGCACTTTACTTGATACTAAGAGTGTAAACCAAGGGCAGCAGCACATTGAACCCAGAACAAGGTCTTTCTGAGGGAGGAGTCCTCCTGTCCTTGGCGTCCAATTCTGCATACTCCTTCACCCTCTGCCTCCCTCCTATTCAGTACTGAAAATACAAAATGAACAACAAAACCTCTCTCTAAGCTCAATTCAAAATATCTCTGCAGTTAGAGAGCTCCTGAGGAAAAAAAAGAGATTCATACTTCTAAGACTTTTATCCTTAAAGTGCGTCTCACATGTCAAGGGTGCTTACCTCCATCTCTACTCAGGAGCAGCCCTGTGTCCTTGGTGGTTCTTGGGTTGAAGGCCTGAAAATGGTGGCTTTCAGGGTGGAGCCCCAGCCACAGAGCTCAGTAACTATCTCCATTTACTGAATCTTTACTATTTGACAAAGTGCATCCCTCAACATTTTATATGCAGAATGTCTGTCCACGCTCATAACACCTCTGTAAGCCAGACCCAGAGTGCAGAATTACTGCCTTCATTTGTCCAGAAAAAACTGGAGCAAAAAGATGCTCACTAAGTCATGAAGCCCATACACCGAATAAGCAGCAGAGCTAGGATCTGAATCGAGATCTGACATAAGGCAGAGTTCCCCCTTCCTGCTTTGGAAGATGTTTGATCATAGCATTTCTAACCTATAGAGGCTCAGAGGTCAAACACAGAGTGCATGAAGATCTTATTCTCTCTCTCTCTCTCTCTCTTTTTTTTTTTTTTTTTTTGTCTTTTTGAGACAGAGTCTCACTATGCAGTTCAGGCTGGCCTTAAGCTCATTTTGTAGCTCAGGCTGTCTCGATCTCACAACAATCCTCCTGCCTCAGCCTCCCAAGTGCTGAGATTACAGGCATGTGCCACCATGCCCGGCTGACCTTATTTTCTTTTATAAACTTTGTATTGTATTAAAAATAACACAATATTTCATAACAAAATTAAGAGAAAAACAATTAACGCTTCATATGTTGTTATCTTCAAAGTAGTTACTCAGACTATAAGACTGAAAAGTTCTTATCAAGAAGAAATAGATAATAACAGAAAACTTTCTTTTCAACAAAGATAAACTGGTAGTATAACTCAAACTAGTTAGTATATGCATAAAAATATTTTTGAAACAATAGAATGTGTAAGTTGGAGAGTTATTTGAACTTCTTCCTACTTCTAATTCACCTCACTTCTATTTTGTTCTTTATTTGCATGTATATCATTCTCATTCGAGAGAAACGATGTAATACTTGAGCTTGTGTGTCTGATTTATTTCACTTAACGTGTTTGCAAGTACATCGTTTACCTACAGATGCCTCAAGTTTCTCTTTATGGCAGTGTAGCGCTCTACTATGAATAAGTACCACTATGAATAAGTGTTTTCCATTCACCTAATGGTAACATACATTTACAGTTTCCAAGATGTAGCTATTGTACATCATGCTTCTATAAACATGAATATTCATATACCCCTGTAATAGGATGCATATTGGAAAGATACCTAGCAGGCAAATGTCTTGGTCAAATGAAATTTCTATTTTTAGAAATATATTTGACAAATCTCCGCACTGATTCCCTATAGTGGTTGTATCAATATACATTCCCACAAAAGATGTAGAAGTCCTTTATCCCCCATAACCTTGCTAGCATTTGCTGCTATTAGATTTCTTGACGATAAGCCATTCTGTCTCAGATGAGATAGTGCCTCAGTACAGCCTGAATTTTTGTTTCTCTGACAGCCGGTGATGAGGAGCAGTTGTTCCCATGTTTGTTCAGCATTTATACTTCTTCTTTGAAGTGTCTGTTCATTTCAGTTGCCTAGTTTTGATTGGATATTTTATTTGCAAGAGTCTAATATTTTTGAGTTATATATATATATATATATATATATATATATATATATATATATATATGAATGGTTGCCAATTTTTTTTCCCATTCTGTGTTGGTTTTTTCCATTGCTATGTGGAAGCTTTTGAATTTAATAAATTAATTTGATTGTTGGTATTATTTCTTCTGTTTTAATGTATTTAGTATAGGTCTACAGGGTCTCACTACACAGATCAGACTCGTAGTGACCCTCCTGTTTTCAGCCTCTCAAGCGCTGGGATTACAGACATGCGCCCCACACCCAGTCTCAGTTGCTGTCTCAGTGTGCCCCAGGGGTGGGACTGGCATGGCATGCTGGGGATTGAACCCCAGTCCCTGTGCCTGCCTAAGCAGGTGGCACTTTAGTCTGCTGAGCTATCTGGCCAGCCCCTATCAGTATTAATTGTTGTGCCACTGGGGTTCTGTTCAGAAAGTCTTTGCTTATATATATGTGCAAATACTATTCTAAGCTGCATTTTTAAGTCTTTTGCAATCCTCAAATTCTGTTAAAATTAATTAACCTTGAAAATTATCATGGAAAAAGAACCGAAGCTAAGCCAGTTGATGCACATGTGATAGATGTCAATGTCAACCATACTTAGTTGTCTGTTGTACATATCTCTGGACTCAGAACTAAGCTCAAGGAATTACAAGCATATAATCTTACTGCATAAATCAATGCAGTAGAAATGAACACCTGCAAATCATTCTAAGATACAAAATGGCTCAGCTACTGCTCCAGTTGGCAATAGATCATGGTGTTGTCCACATGGTGCTGGTTTTAGGCAAATGCAGAATGCAAGAGTTGTGGAGTCAGGGGTCTTCCACCCAGATCTCAGAAGAAGGCCTAGGAGGCCAAGCATGTGCCTCTGGAAGGACAGCATATGGAGCTATGAGAGTGAAGTCAGAGGTCCTGTGGAGACCCCAGATTTTGGGGAAACCAGGAACATGGACGGTCTGAGAAAAGCTATACGGAGTGAACAAAGCCAGGCCAAGAAAGAGACCATGAAGAATACAAATACCACTGGAAATACTTGAGGGGCAAGGCTGCCAAGCCCCTTGCAGTTCATATCTTGCCACAGACTGGCCCAGGTGCTAGGCGTAGAACTACAGGATTTAATGTTTACTTTGTTGGATTTTGGTTTTGCTTTGACCTCATTCCTTTCTATTGTCCTATGTCTTCCTTTCAGGATGGGAATGTTTGGCCATCATATGTTGAAAGAATTTAACTTTCTTTGCATTCTTACAGGGCTTGAATCTATGAGTGTACCTTACATCTCAAAGGGAAATTTGGACTTGGACTTCAGCAAAGCTGAAACTTTAGGGTGGAGTTGAAAGTGTACTGAAATAGCAAAAGCTTTCCCAGATGTGCCTGAAGCATTGCTTGGATCACTTTTTGCAAATTTCATTGAGCCTAAATTTATGTGATCCATCACTGGGTGTTGTAGCACAGGGAACACAAGACATGCACAGCATGGGATATTCTATGATCCCCAGTGCCTACAGGCCAAATACCACCAACCCTTGGCCCATAATTCAAAGACTTGGCTGGTCTGATGTCACCTCTATTGCACTTGATTCATGAAAATTTAGAGAAAAGGAGGGATCATATGAGGAGAGCTGAAATAAGAGTGTTATATCAGATTGTAGGAATTGGAAAATATCTCTTGAATGTCACAACCTGAATTAACTGGGAAATCACAGTTTGCCTCCCTGACCACCAGACTTTTCTGACAAGAGATGCAGCACTGCCCTCCACCTCTCCCACCCCCAACACACACTATAGTCCCAGCAAGAATCCAACATCGAGACATGTAGGTACGTGTCTTGGCCCTCATAGTGTGGGTGTGTTATGGTTCAGACCTAGAATATCTCCCCAAATTCTCACACATGTACAAAGGGGTTAAACCACGAGAGTGCTAGACTCTTGAGCAGATTCATCACAGCTGGCTGTGCTCTTAAGGAGGGAGGGCTCATTTGGGGTGGATCACTGGAGATGTGACCTGGAAGAGTGTGCTCTCCCCACCCTGGGCCCGTCCTCCCTTCCTCTGCTTCCTAGCTGCCATGGGCCGAGCACTTTTCCCTCCTTCATGCCCCTGCCATTCTGCTTCTGCCTTGGAGACAGCCAACCATGCCCTAAAACTGTGAACCAAAAATAAATCTCTATTCCTTTCAGTTGTGGATGTTGAGTATTTTGTTCTGGTAACAGGAAAGTAATTAAGGCAGGTGAGCTTAGCCAATAACTAAACTATTCCTGTCCCTATGACCCCTCTTCTCCAAAGAAAATTTTGCACCAAAGACCATGCAGTTGCTGAGTACAGCTGGCCTCCATGGGCCCAGGCCTGCTTACGTGCTGTTGGTTCAGTGAGCTGCGTAGAGAGAACCACAACCACCTCCATGCCCAGCCTTAGTGTGCCGATCCTCCTGCCAAGCCCCCTTCCCAGTGGAGCCTTGGAAGGCTCACACTCTTGCTTGTCTCATTTGCATTTTCCAGCCTTTTGATACAACTTATGACAACTGTGAAACACCCAAGAGAACTTGTACATACATGGTTACCCCTCACTATAGCTGGGGCATTGGTTCCAGGACCCCCGTAGAACTAAAACCCCAAAATACTCAACTCTCTTATCTAAAGGTGCCATACATTACATGTAATCTATGCAACCCTCCTGTGTACTATAGATCTTCTCTGGATTACTCATAATTCCTAACGCAAATGCTATGTGTACAGTTGCTAGACTGTATGACTTAGGGAGTTATAACAAACATGTCCTGTGCATGTTCAGTTCAGAAGGAATTTTTTCCCAATATCTTCGAGCTGAGGTTAGTTGAATCTGTGGATGCGGAACTCAAAGATAGGAGCAATGGCTACAATATGATTTTCTGATGCAAGATAACCAAGGTTGTTCTGTGAGTCTTGTCATCTGAGTTTAAAATTCCTCTCCAGGGCCAACCAAATAACTCAGTGGATTAAAGCACCTGCAAGCAGACACAGGGGCTCGGGGTTCAATCCCCGGGCCTGCCATGCAGGCCCCTCCCCCAGGGCACGCTGAGACAGTGCCTGAGACTGGGCATGGTGGTGAGCACCTGTAGTCCCAGCTCGTGGGAGGCTGAAAAACAGGGCGACCACTGCAAGTCTGATCTAGTAGCGAGACCCTGAACACCCTCTAGAACCTTCCTTAAAAAAAAAAATACAAAAAAAAAAAAAAGGAAAGAAATAAAATTCCTTTTCTAGTAAGCTTCTGATAAAAGACAGCCTCGTCGTGCTGGGGAGATAGCTCGGCAGTCTAAGTGCCTACAGGCAAGTGCAAGGACCCAAGTTCAATCCCTAGTACCACATGTCTTGCCAGCCCTAGAACCCCAAGGCACTGTGCTGGCCATTGAAACCGGGCATCATGGTGCATGCTTGTAAGTCCAAGCTATGCAGTGAGGTCCTACACCCAACAAATATTTCTATTTTTAAAGGTAGTCATCTCTGGTTTAAACCCACCTTTTTCCAAGGAATAAACAAAAACTTTCGGGGTTTTTTTTTGTTTTGTTTTTTTGTCTTTTAGAGACAGGGTCTCACTATGCAGCTCAGGCTGGCCTTAAGCTCACTTTGTAGCTCAGGCTGGTCTTGAACTCACAACAATCCTCCTGCCTCAGCCTCCCGAGTGCTGGGATTACAGGCATGCACTGCCACACCCGGCTCAAACAATAACTTTCTTGGCTCAACAGATGATGACTCTTCCTAAGAAGGGTACATGTGAGAATCCCAGAAAGCTGAGTGTAATCGCATGGGCCTATAACCTCAGCGCTCTAGAAGCTGAGGCAGAAGGACCACCGCAAGGTGCAGGCCAGCCCGAACTGAACTGCATAGTGAAACCTTGTCTTTAAAAAAGAAAAATAAAAGGCCTAGAGATATAGCTTAGTGGTGCAGCACCTGCCTGACAAGCATGAGGTCCTAAGTTTAATCCCCAGTACCAAAAAGAGAATCTCAACAATGTTTTAGGAAGACTAGTGAGTCTGTGGGGTCTCAGGGCAAGGAGTGCTCACCCCACCTGTCTACATGCCCAGGTTAAGAGAAGGATGAACATTGATTGCTTTTATATTTCCTTAAATTCTGTATCTAACATGCTTCATTTGCTTAGCTTTCCCCTGGTTCTGGCTCTCTGGGTTGTGTTTTGTAGATAAGCTTTGGGGTCATTTGTTATGCAGCAGTAGCTATTATACACAGCATCTGCATGACTGTCTGCGGGTACAACTGACATCCTTATTTACTCAAACTCTGTACTCAGTTTTGTTCCACGCTACTTTCCTAGCTTTTCCAGCTACTGGAACACAACTTGGCACAGGCCCCAGGAGGGTCCTTCCCACTGACCCCATCTACCTCCAACCAAAGAACTAAAAGGGAGCTCCAAACCAGTGCTAATCGATGGAAAATAGTGGAAGCCATGCATTTGATTTAAAATTTCACTGTAGAAACCCGAGTACCTGGAGAGGGAGCTGGCTGCCGCGCGGCGGCGTTTGTTTTCTGGACGATGTGCTGCTATGTATGCCTAAAGTACTTGAAATGCAAATTTGGGAAGGCTCTGCCATCTAAATGCTTGGCTGGATTAAGCGCCTGATGAGGATGGTTTTTCAGCAGGTTGGAGTAAGCATGCAGTCGGTACTTTGGTCAGGAAAGCCATATGGTTCATCTCGAAGTATCGTAAGGAAAATTGGCACTAAATTATCTGTGATCCAATGTCCAAGAGTTCAGTTCCAGCTCACTAGCCACACGACAGAGTGGAATTCTAATCACCCAAGAGAGGATGCAGTGGCATCTTTTGCTGATGTTGCTTGGGTAGCCACAGAAGGAGGAGAATACTCAACACGACTCAGGACAGAGATCAGGTCCAGT
>PVKA01008911.1:0-21067 GCA_004027165.1 Ctenomys sociabilis
ACAAAGATGAGCACTCCATTTTCATTCAACCAATTTAGGTGCCTGAACTCGGTGACACAATCCAACACAATCTAGCATTCCACAATAATAGTGAGTTATCTGAAGAAGTTGTTGACTATAGCCATTTACAGCTCAACTTATTATTATAGCCCCACGTTATATATCTCATTTTTATACTTTTCTGCTAGATGGTTAAGACCAAGATAGAGCAAGACCTATATACCAAAAGATGTAACTTTTGTTTCTGATGAGGTCAGTGAAGTCCCCTCAGGATTTATCTTGTAATCCTATGCCTTATTCTGTAGATCCTTTGTCTGTGTCATCCATGTGGATGAGTCACGGCCAATGCCTGATCAGTTTGCTCTCTGTGAGAGCCTGAGAGAAAGTTTTCTCTCCATGTGACTCTCCCCAGGCACACTATACATCATCAATCTCTTTCCTCTGTGGCTCTATAATCTCCTTGATCAGAAAATCTGGGGCACAACTGAGTTTTATGATGTTACAATACAGGTTCTCGTATGCCCTGAGTCTTTGGTGACCTTGAAAGGCTAGGGCCAAAATATTGTCTGGCCTTGTGGCTCTTCTATTTCTCCAACTTTGATCTATGAACTTATGTTGTTAACCATCCAGAAGAAAAGCTGATTAGTACCCTGCAGCATATGCTGTTCAGTTTGCCCTAACCATTTATATGAAACAGCTTTTATAGAATGTGTTTCTACATCTGTCTGCATACACTATATGTATATAAGCAGAAAGCCCACATAATTAAATTAAAGAAACAATGTTTGTGTGCAAAAAATACTTTGTGAAACTACAGGATCCCAGCTCAAGCTAAAATACTAAAAGGATCCCATTACCTCTAATACCCCTATTAGACCATGCAGGGTAAGGGAAAATCAAGGATTTAGTCTTAAAAGTTTCTTAGGAACAGATATTTACCTTATTATAGAAAATACAACCAAAGCTAAAAGATGCCAAATACATCTCTGCAGCATCATCTTGGTATTACAATAGTGTTATATATCACCTTCCCCTCCTTTTGTGAAAAAAACATTTTTATTTTAGTGACCCAGTCCCTGTTTCCAGGGTGTATAGTCACTGTACTTTTCTCATAATGTGGGCTCTCATTCTTTGTTATCTATAGGAGGAGATTTATTTGTGTCTATGAGAAGCATGACTGTGCCATAGAAGCTTTGAGTTCTAAGTCCTAGGTATTTTGAGGTTCCATACTTGGGTAGACAGGGAAATTAATGCTTATTTTGTATACTTAAGAAATTGCTTTAGTTTGAACACTAAGTGCTCCTCAAAGGACTACTTCGCAGTGTAATGGGTAAGCTCAATTGTCAACTTGCTAGTATGAGAGATGCACAGAAGATTAGAAAACCATACATCTGGGATGTCAGAGCCAGTCATGAGGGCATAACCTCTGAGACCATATCTGGTCTTTGACCTGTTCTTCTCTGGTATTGTTCTGCTTGGCTTCCCGACCATCACGAAGTTTGAAGCTTTGCTTCACCATGCTCTTCCAACATAAGTTTCTGCCCATAGTCAACTGAAATCAGCCAAAAGAAGCCTGATCCATGATCTCAAGGGTATTAAATGTTGAATACCAGCTGTGAAAAGCTTAAAAACATACTCAGCATGGATTTAATGAGAGGCAGTGGAAACTTTAAGACATAGTTATAATGGAGATCTTTGTGGCATTGAACATGTGCTGTCTAAGGAAAGGGTAGGAATCCAGCTTCTTCTACCCTCTGACTCTATGGTTCCTTGCCATGAGATGAGTATATTTGTTCTGCCAGAGTCTCCCACCATGATAAACTACCTCAGTGCCCTCCAGAGGCCATATGCTAATGTTGGGACTTTTAGGAAGTAGAGCCTATTTGGAGAAGTTAGGTCCCTGGAGATGTGTACTTGAAGGAGATGTTGGCACTTGGCCCCTTCCTCTTGCTGGCACTTTTGGCTACTGCCTTATATGGCCAGCTTTGCTCCACCACATGCTTCCTGCCAAGATGTAGACCTGGCCAAGACTAAAGCAGGCCAGAGAAAGTAAAATAGGCTGAAACCATTAGCTAAAACAAATCCTTTTCCTGCTTAAGTGGATTGTATTGGGTACTTTGTCACAACACTGGAAAGCTGACTAAGATACAGAGCTTTAGCTATTTTCAGGAGCCTTTCTAACCAATTAAGATGTAACCAATTATGTTGTCTCTGTATTTCACTTTCATTTTCTATAATGCTGCTTGATTATGCTTTTCTCCATGGCTCTTTAAGCCTGTTCCGATTCTGAGGGCTGAACACCTGTAAATCTTATCATAAAGAGCAGAATGTGCCAAGGCAAATACTAAGACAGGCCATTAGCACCTGCAGTTTAAGAGGCTTCTCTAAACCCTAGTCAGAGCCACTGTGCAGCACCCAGATCTTTAACAAACAGGTCACTGAGAACAAGTCACACATTTGAAGAAAGCTTTGATGTTAGATTGGTTCTTAGCTATAGTCATAGAGCAATCAGGACATACACCAAACGTTCCAGGCTATCAAGTACCACCAAGAAAATGTGGCATTTTAACACTGACATATTTTCTGTGTATATGAATCAAGCATTTCTAAGGAACCTATCTATCTATCTATCTATCTATCTATCTATCTATCTATCTATCTATCTATCTATCTAAAAGGAAGTATTAGACTAGTTAACAGAATCAGAGACTGGATAATCTCAGAGTGGTCCTGTGCATACTAGAAAGCCAGAATAACCAGTAGCTGCTGGAGCTGCTCAGTTCATGGGCTGGAAGACTCACAACAAAAAGAATCAATAATGTAGTTCCAGATGAAGGCCTGCAAGTTTCCAGGAGGGTCACTGATGAATCCTTACCACAAGGCTAAACTGAATGTAGTCTTATGAGTTTCCAAACTCAATCAAATGACAGTCAAGACTAATCACAATTCCACCCTTATCACTTTGATATTTAAACAAATCTCCTTTAATCGTACTTAGTATAAATATAAAGTCATAAAGTCATAATTCCATTTAGCATGGTAGAGCTATCCTTTCTATAGCCAAAGTGCAGCAAATCATTCCCTAGAAAAATAGGCAAAATATTTTTGAATTTTCTGTTGATGAAACTTTATAGATTAAGCACTATATGTAGATTCATTATATTTAAGCACTGGTATTGAGTTAATCAATGTTACATGATTAAGGAATACAAGAGGAAAGAGTACAAAGATAACTGTCTAACACAAGTAGACATATGCACATTTCCTAGTAAAACAGGAAAGAAATACACATACAAAGTACAATCTTCAGTTCTGTAACTGCAGTTCTGTAACTGCTCATATAATTGTGGCTGACATTAAAATCTACCCTCAATTACTCATGCTATTTCTGTCTGTCTTTAGCAATCATGTTAGCTGGTCATGTTTCTTTCCCTGGAGGAGTATGTTAATCATATTTCCCTTCTGTGACCCAAATACCTGAGAAATTAAACTTAGATGAGGAAAGTTTAATTTTGGATCTCTGTTTCAGAGATTAGAAGCAATAATCACCTGGTTCAGTTTCTTCAGGCATGAGATGAGATTGAACATTATGGAAGGAGGTACGTTGGAGCACCTTACAGCATCCAAGAAACAGAGAAGGTAAGACAGCCAGAAGGAGGAAGAGGCATCGTCCTCAGGTCACACCTCAGTGGTCCTCTCCTTCCTAGAAGAATTCACCTGCTATTTCCATCAGCTCCCAGTAATGCCATCAAATTATGATCTCATCAATACATTAATCAGTTGATGAGGTAAGAGCCCTGATGATCTGGTTGTCTTTGGAAACATCCATAGTGCATATGTATTACCAAATTCAAGAGGCATTGCTCAATTCAACCAAATGAACAACAAGATTATCCACCACATCTGTCCACCTAGTCACCATGATACTCAAATCCTTCTCCTCAAACCAACCTCTATCCCCAAGTAAATATATTAACCTAGTTATTAGTCCACCAACAAATTAATTCCACACCTACTGTCTCAATAGCTCTAGCACTAATGAAAATTCAAAGTAAAGAATCTCCTCTGAGACTCAAGGTAAATTTACAGCTGTGTTTCTCTGTAAAAAGCAAAAATAATTTACATCTTCCCATAATGTCACAAGGTAAACATTCTATTCTAAAAGGGAGGAATAGAAAGAAATGGGACTAAATCAAGGGGGCAACTTAGCAGGTCAAACGCTAAATCTTGTATGTCTCTGTCTGGCATCTAGGGCATAGATGCATTAATGTGTATCTCAGAGGAATTGAGCAGCCTGCCTCTATAATCTTGCTCATAGCAATCTGCATGGCCTTCTCTTGAATTGGCTCTGCCCATTTTTCTGTACCATTGACTGACATTCTATATTCCTGGGGTCTCCATCAAGGCTAAGGCTTCACTGTTACTGCTTCACACATCTCCCTCTCAGAAGCTGTCTGCAAAGACTATGACCTGGTCCATAGCTTCTTGGCCCTTCCTTTGCAATCAGGGTTTGGGTGTAGGTCTCATAACCCTACAGCTTTTGCATTCTGCATCCACAACCCTGAGGATATCACCAAGCCCTGCCAAAAATCAAGCAGTAGCTTAACCCAATTTGACCAAAGCTACACTAGTCTCCGAGGGGCCAGATGGTTGAGTGTGATGAAGAAAATCCCAAGTAACCAATCCTCTTGGTGGCTGCCTTCTCCTAGAGAAGAGGCTGCCAATGGGGCTCTATTTTCAAATTAATGTTTTCACTTTTACATACTTGAGTCTACAGTAGGTGGTGTCCTCTGGATTCTGGAGAAGGTCTTAAAGCATCTTTCTTCTTCTCTCAATGCAAGTACTTCGCTTCTTTACAATGGTTCTAATTTTTTTCAGCAACCATATGCCTCCTGGCCTCAACTTTAGCATAGCTTTTAACATGTTTTGTTTTTGTTTTGGCCAAGCTAAAAGTTTTTCAAATATTTCCACTGTACGTTTTCCTCCTGATTCTTGCTGTTAATCTGGCTGAACATGAATCATCAATAATAATGCCATAATCTGGTTACTGTGCTCCCTTAAAGCTTCCTCCAAAAGCTTAATTTCTTTATATTTCTAAAATTATCCTCCAGTAAATTCTCAAGATATTAAAAAAAAAATACAAACTACTTTTGGAGTGAATGGGACTTTAGTGACTTCTAGTCCACTTCCCAGTGTAGCCCTCTTTCCCATCTGAAATCTCATGAGCAGTCTGTTGTAGGAGATGGTGGCTCTCAATGGGTTAATTGTATCCTAGCAAAAGAAGCAGAATTTGGCTTTTAATTCACTCATGTTCAGATGTTGTACCTCCTTCAGTTCTTTCTCACCCTTGTTAAGATGTTGTAAACATAAAAGAGATGAGAAGAAAACAGAATTACAAAGCAGAATTCCATCCTGGTTGTCATAGAAACCAAGAAGGTAGCAGAAACAAAACAAAGAATGAGGCTGGACATATTTCTGATCTGTAATGATTGGGGAAGCATGTTACAATTCTGGACATTTAAGATCTATAACTGAGGAAGGGTCCAATGACCAGCTTTAGTAATGAACTCTGTTTTTACCAATTTTTAGTCTGATGTGGAAATAATCTTACCACTTCACTATCTACACTCCTATATCATTCTTGGGTCTCAAACAATTGCCGATCAAGCTGTTTGCAAGCTTTCCTCAGCTTCTCTCTCCAAACAATTCTAAACTCCCATAAGCTAGTTCTAAAAGCTTCTGAACCATATAATCAGGTTTAGTATATCAACAACCCCACCTTTCTGCAGCAGATGTTTATATCAGTCAGATTTGAGCAGAGTGGTCACTGTGGTTACCTATAGAAGGAAAAGTTTATTGTGGCTCAGCACTTCAGGCATTTCAGTCCATGCCAGCTGGCTCCATTGCTATGGGAGTCAGGCAAGTTAGAACGGCATGGTAGAAGTGTGTGGTAGAGTAATATTGCAGACAAGGTAAGAGAACGAGGGATAAAAGCCATTGATCAGCTTTAGGCCCTGAGGTCAAATTGACATTCCCCAATGCATTTAAACAGTTACCTCTCCTATTTCCATTACTGCCCAATAATGCCATCAAACTGTGATCACCTTCAATGAATTAATCTACAATCCAATCAATTGAAAAACACCGTTAACTATTAAAAAGTGTGACCCCCCAATCTTCATTTCTGAAAGGTTTGGGCAATTTTTAATTCAAAGAATGGGTCCTTCTATCACTTGATTATTAATGTTTTATCTGCTGAAATTTTTCTTGACATTACAGCACAGGTTCTCCTATGTCTTGAATTTTCACTGACCTTGAAAGGCTACGATCAAAATGTTGGATGTCTTTGAAGCCCTTCTACTTCTCTAATTTTTGGTCTGTAAACTTAGGTTGTTAACCCTCTAGAAGAATAGCTTATTATTACCCTACAACAGATGCAGTTGGGTGTCACTTAACTATCTGTCTAAATATCAAACATCTCAGGCATAACATGGAACAAGCATTTTCCATCAAACATGGACATGTTAAACTTTAAGTCCCTATTGAATATGGAGACAAAAATTTAAAACATGAAAAATATTTAAAGAATATGAATAAACAATTACATATTTTTATACAGAAATTTAGAAATCTAACCATATACAGCATTGTAGCAGGACAGTCCTGTGACTTTTTTCTTCAGTCTTTTTTTATCCATTTATTACTCACTTTAAAGAAAAACAATCAGCAAACAAACTTTTGCTTGAGAGACAGTATGGTAATAATTAGTATGTCATGACAAGAAGTACATATCTAGAAGACCAGAATGACAGATATTCTAAGCATGACCCTTCTATTACCCATTGCTATCTTCAGTGTAGTTGCTTGTTTCACAGGCATCAGCGTATAGTCAGTCAGGGTTAGAATTCTACCAATCAACTTCTAGTTTCAAAACTTTCTGATGTTTCTCAGGATCATTGCCTTACCCATCTTGTGTGTATAAATGTATGGCTTTGCCCCTGTCATGTTTCCCAGCTTCTCTCCTTGCCCTTTCCTTGTTGTCCAATTCTCAAGTTCTTGCTTTCCTTTTAATTGTGGTATACCTTTCTATTTGTATTTCTTCTTTTGAGTTCTTATACTAGGGAGACTATACGATATTTTCATATATGGGTCTGGTTTATTTCATTTATGAATACATCTTCAAGTGGCATCCACTTCAATTTTCTTGAGTCTTCACATGGGACATGGGGCTGAGGAGATAGCTCAATGGCATACACACCTGCCTGGCACAACAAGGTCCCAAGTTCAATACTTGGTACAGCAAACAAACAAAAGAAACACATAGGACACAAATAGCTTCACTGATGTGGTGAGGTCTACCATCATGCCTCTTGGCAAATGTCTTTGCCACTGTTTCTCAGTCATGCTTCTTCCAATCACTCGACATCCATCTAGATTATTAACTAAAGCCTTTAGATGGTGTATAATCACAAACCTGGTTATCTTTTCTGCCAACCTAAATACATAACGAGAATATAGTGAACTTTGTGTCCACTCTGAAGATTTCCCTTTACCACTGCCATCCAATGATGTGGAAGAAAGGGGTTACATAGTGTTTCTGGTGTCTAGTTTTGAAAGGATAATGAGTACCTTGATAATGCATGGAACTGTTTATAAACAGTCATGAGTCTGTTCCATTGTTATTTAAGCACAGAGTACATTCCAAAAGGCCATACGTGCACACTGGGGAACAGAAAGCATTGTAGCAGGACTAGGAGCCATGGACATTTGGGCTATTTCTTTGTATAATTCACATGTGCCTTCAGGATCTGGATAGCCCAATAATGTGTATGTCACCTCATACAACAATGGATTAATGCTCTGCACACTAGCCTTTATAATTTGGTGAGTCAGAGAACTCAGTTCATGGTGGACAGCATGGTGGCCTATGACCAAGTGTACAGTTTCCGCTAAGGCCCAGTAGCAGCAAGTCAACAGTTGTCTCTCAAAGCACAGGTAGTTACCTATAGATGATTGGAGGTTCTTGGCTCAAAAATTGAAAGTCCTCTGTGTGATTCATCTATGAGATCTGTCTGTCTCCTGTAGACACTCAAGTACATTAGGTCTGATGGATCCTATGGGCCAAGTGACAGAACAGCCTGCACAGAAGCTTAGCCTTGTTGGAGAGTTTCCTTCTGTCCTGATCCCCACTCAAGCCTAGTAGCTTTCTGAGTTGCTCTGTGACTAATTAACACACCCAAGCAGGGAATGTCTGGCCTCTAAAATCCAAATAAGCCCAGTAGGCATGCAGTTTCATTCTTAATTGTTGAGGGATGCAGGTGCAACTCCTACACCCCTGAAAGGATATCTTGGTGTACTGCACATCACTCAACTCTAGAAATTTCACCGAGGTAGGAGGACCCTATGGTTTATATCTAAATGTGCCCCCAAGGCAGTACCTTTGCAAGGTGATCATGTATAGGGGCTTTAGAGCTGATTGCTATTAAGAGGTGGGGCCTGGTTGGAAGAGGTGAGTCACTGTACATTTAACCTGTGAGGTTATGCAGTATCTCCCTTCCCTGCACCCCCATGTACTTCCTGTATGCCTTTCTATGACTATCTGTCCTGTACCATATCCCTCTGCCATGCCATACTGCCTTGGAACCAGCTGACTTTGGGTTGAAATGTGAGCCAAAATAAACTTCTCCTACTTTAAGATGCAGGTGTTGGGCATTTTGCTTCAACAACCTGGAAAGTTACTAAGGCACAACTTGAATTTTGGTTGGATTTAGTTTTCACTCTCTGACATGAAAATGCTTTTTAAAAAAGTATAGTGATGCCACCTTTCAACATTCTATCCAATCAACATAATGCCATCATGTAACAAACCTGTGAGACTGGGTGGAAGAGATTATTAAGGTCTCTGAACAGGGAGTATGACACAAGGCTGAAAGGCTCCCATAAATCTGAGTTAGAAAAACAAACACTTACGCCTTGCCCACTGGAAGCTAAGTGGTTCTTCTAGGCCTGATGCATAGGTATGGATAAAACATATTTACCAGATCAATAGCCCTGTACAAGGATATAATGTTAACTTGATTAAGCAAGAAACCACACCAGATAGTACACCTACAGTTAGAGTCATTGCTTGATTAAACTTACATGAACCCACTGCTATTCTCTGGGAATTAGCTATCTTCTGCATAGGCCAAGTGGGAAATTAATATAGGCATATGGTGGGAACTACACCACCATTGCACCCTTGCTTGATAGTGGAACTAATATCTGTGATCATTTGAGGGGTGCAGTATTGTTTTGGTTTCATTCCCCCCTTCTATCTACAAACTCTAATGGCTTCCATTTGACTTCTCCCACCATAACAGCTTTCATTCCACAGTGTAAAGAAGAAATATGGAAAGTTTGCTAAGTATTTCTATCCAAACTTTCTATGTACTGAATATTTCTATCCAAACGATGCATTTTGGTACCATAAAAATGACCACAAGATGTGTTCAGAGACACATGGGCTCCACAGTAGGCTGGACCCTTGCAAAGAATCCATTGATCACCTGACCTCCATGACAAGAGGGCCATGACGACTGTTTGGATCTCTTGGAATCAGCACCAGGTCAGAACTAGTATCCAGTCATTTCTAAAAGTGCTATTTCCTTTGCTCCCATGAATACTTATACTAGTAAAAGGCCCTATGTCCCTAATGGGAAGTATGATACACAGAATGACAATGCAATTCTTTGGCAGGTACAAGCTCCTTCCTCAAGGAGACCTATCCTGTCTTTCTTTTTTTTCTTTCTTTCTTTTTTTTTTTTTTTACATTGAAAACTGTTTTCATAATGTTTTGGTATCGTACAAGGTGCATACATGATATTATACTTACAGACATTATTATAGTAGATTTCACTTATCAGTAAATTAAGAGAGTGTAGCTGTTTACTTATCTTATTTTTCAGAGTTGAATTATATCACAGATTCAATAATTAATACTTTCCACCTGGCTATCTTCCTAGTGGTCATCCACAGCACCAGAAGCCAACATAACACCTGTCCAACCAGGACAAATCCTGCCTCTCACAGAACTATGCAGAAGCACAGCACATTTATCCCAACTGTACTGTCTATACACACACATCATGATTCCTCCTCTCCATACCCCCTCTTCTGTCCAGACCTGTCAAAGATGGGCACCTCATTGTCACTAAACCAATACAGGTGCCTGAACTCGGCGACACAATCCAACACAGTCCAGCACTCCACAACAATAGCAAGCCATCTGAACAAGTTGCCGACCGCAGCCACTCACAGCACAAACCCTTATCATGGCCCTGCATCGTACACCTCATCTCCATACCCCTCTGCTGGACGGCCGAGACTGAGACAGAGCAAGACCCACACACCAAAACATGCAGTCCTTGTTTCCAACAAGGTCAGTGAAGGCCCCGTAGGGTCCACCTTGCAATCCTGCACCCCACTCTATAGATCCCCCATCCACACGGATGAGCCATAACCAACGCCTGACCAGCCCGCTCTCCACAAGAGTCAGAGAGAAAGCCCTCTCTCCATGTGATTCTCCCCAGGCACACCACAGACCATTGATCTCCCTGCTCTGTGGCTCCACAACCTCCCCGCTCAGAAAATCTGGGGCATAACCGAGCCCCACGACGCCACAGCACAGGTGCACCCATGCCCCAAGTCCTCGCTGACCTTGAAAGGCTAGGACCAAAATGTTGGCTGGCCTTGCAGCTCTTCTATTTCTCCAATTTTGATCTGTGAACTTAGGTTGTTAACCATCCAGAAGAAAAACTGATTAGTACCCTGCAGCATACACCATTCGCTTTGCCCTATCTCACTCAATTGTTTTTAGTTGTTGTTGTACATTTCTATTTGTATTTCTTCTTTTCACTTCTTATATATATCCTGTCTTTCAATCAAGGGTTCTTGGGTCTGTAAACTGGTTCAAGCCTGAGAATTGGCTGAGTGACACAATCCTCTTTAAATGTTTCAGGGTCCACTCATGGTCATTAAATTGCTCTGGAAATTTTCTGCTCACAGAGGTCCAGTATAATTTAGTAGGTTTCTTAAGCGTTCCACTAGTGTTCAGTTAGCCTGTCCCATCAATCAACACAAGCCAGCCCATTCTGCCATGATTCTGCCCTGCCTTCCACTATCCTGAGTGCACTTACCTTGCCTTTGATGCCTGAGGGTTTCCAGTTGTCCTCTGACACTCCAGGATCCAATTATGCCCATCACATCTAAGTTTCCCAGTTGAGCAGCTGTCGTCCCCATTATAAGATCTGGCACAGTGAAAAGAGAAAGGACAGAGCTCTTCAAATATGCTGGCACTCTTCTCACAAACATTTTTCCTAAGGTATTGACAAAGGATAAATCTCTCCATCCTCCTAGTGGAGAGTCCACTGAAGTTTCCCCATTTCCCTGAGCTTTTTAATCCCATCACCAGCACTGAACCAATGAGCATTCATGGTACCTCTTACCCCAGCTACTCCAGTGACTTCACAAGCTGAGGCAGAAGGAGCACAAGTTTGAGGAGAGCCTGCCTGGGTCATTTAGGGAGACCTTGGCTCAAAATGTTACACACACACACACACACACCGTGTAGCTTAGTGCAAGGCCTGGGGTTTAATTTTAGCACTAGGGGCTAGGGAGATGGCTCAGTAGAATGAGGCTTCCCTGGCAAGTGCAAGGGTCTGAGTTCAATCCCTGGTTTCTCTAATAATAATAATAATAATAATAATAATAATAATAATAATAATATTTTAAGCACTAAAATAAGCAAATGAAAAAAGTCAACAATTGAAAAATAGTAAAATAAGGGACATTAAGCACTACAGCTGATCCCCAGTGCACTTTTTGTACACATCAGCCAACAACCACATAAATTAGCAAGTTCAATTCCAGGAGTTGCAACATTAATTCTTGAGTCTCTGCTTGATATGACTATATTTGCATTTGTATATTTGTATTAATATCAATATTGATACAAATATTTATATCAGTAAATTCATTCTGACTGAATCTTACACCTGTTCACCACCTTCTCACAGCCCTAATTTCAGCTTCCACATGTTCCCCAGACCCTCCTGCAGGAAGTGAAAAAGACACAAACTTCCTTTGAGAGCAGTGCCCCTGTGGATCACAGACATTAAATCTCTGAGCTCCCTCTTTCCTTCATCACTTTGTTCACTGATGCTAGGAGCAAACAGCGAATGTCATATTTCTCAGTTCACAAACTATGTTCAAAAGCATCATATAGAGAGTCAGTAAATTTCTTGCATCTCACAGGAGTTGCAGTAGGACTAATAGATGAATGTCCTTTGTATATCGCATCCCATGGTCCAGTTCATACCCTGGATCACCAGACAGAGAGTGTTCAGCAACTGCAGGCTTAATGAAAGAGCCAACTCCAGAAAAACACACAATAAAATTCATTCTTTTAATTGTGTTCCCCTAGAACCACTGTCAGTACTAAAATCTGCATTGGTTGGAGCTCCCTAGAAAAACAGAACAAACAGACTATTTATATCTTCAGTGCATTATTAGCTTGGCTTACTGAATCAGAGTTGAATCTTCTACCATGGTCATCTGAGCACTGCAGACATGGGGATCCTTCAGCTGGTCAGCCCAAGAGCTGGCAGTGTCAGAAGAAGAGTAACCTGTGATGCACCCCAAGCCTTAGGCTCAAAGCCTGGAAACTCCCTGGAGAGCTGTTGGAGCGAGTCCCTGTTGAAAGGCTGTAGAAACTGGAGTCTGGTGTCCACAGATGGCAGCAGCAAAGAGGAACCTGCCCAGTATTTGGAAACCTGATTTAGTCTGCGTCAGGCTTACTCATGTTAACAGGCTTCCTGCTTCTACTTTTGAAACACCTGGGCAGCTGAGACAGTTTCCACAGTGCCACCCACAATGAAGGCAGAGCCCATCCCCCACTTTGCTGACTCAGGCCAGTCTCTGGAAACACCCATGGACACCCCCAGGTGAACTTTACTGATCTAGGTGTCTCTCAGTCTAATCAAGCTGACAGTCAAGATTAAACATCACACTCTGAAAAGACCATCTACAAGGATGTCAGGCTATGGTCCCAAAGGGGGATTCTATCCAGGACCCAAGTGTTAATTGACACTGAATAGATAAAGATGTGGCAGATTCATGAAGAAAGAAGGAAATCAGTTAGGCCTAGTGGCAGAAACATGTCAGTACTCTGAGCTACTCAGGATGAAACAGGAGGACTGTTTGAGCCCGTGCCAACCTAGGCAGTGTTTATGAGTTCTTAAGACTATACAGGCAGTATAGACAGACACACACACACACACACATTTCAGACATACACATTTATAACACAAATGAACTCGAAGAACATTTGGCTAACTGATCTAATGTACACCATAATAACTACAGATAATAACACACTGTTGTATATTTGAAACTTGCTTAATGAAATCCTAAAAGTTTGCATCTCACACAAAAAGGATAACTGTGGCGGGTGATAGATACGCATATAAATGTATCAAAATATCAATTTGAACACCACAAATAGACAACATTGTACTGTCAATTATACCTCAAGAAGAATGTATTTCGTTAAGTCTTCTCCTGAGGGGGCAAAAAAAAATTTTGTAAATGTTGAAGTTAAATTTTGAATCTTTTGGCGATTGAGACTGGGTGTGGTGGTATATGCCTGTAATCTCAGTACTTGGGAGGCTGTAAACAGGAAAATCACTATGAGTCTGCTCTAGTAGTGAGACACTGAACACCCTGTAGACCCTTCCCTAAAATACAATAAATAAATAATAAATAAACAAAAAAATTGAATCTTTGAGATATATTGTACACAGAAACGAATAAACTTTGCACAAAGTATAATTGCTCACTTCTCTGTTGTTTCTTTCCATATGTCTGTTTTGGTTTTAGACAGCTGGGCTCAGTCTTCCTCACCATTGTCTCAAGGACAGGCAAATAGGCACATCCCCGACATGTCTGCTTCCTGCAGGGACTTCTCAGACTGTGGTGTTGGCTCCTCCATTCCTGGGGACATCAGCAGCTGTCTGTGGCTCCCGTCACCCAGGCAGGGAAGGACCACGCAGGGCAGGACAGAAGGAAGATATGAAATCCACAGTGTGGTGGGGACCTGATGAGGGCACCTGTGACATCTGCAGCGGACATTTCATCCGAGCCAAGTCACGACCAGGGGTTCCAGAGACTGAAGTCTTCATATGCTCGGAGAACTCTGCGTAGATCCTGCTGCCCCCAACCTGCGCAGGAGCGTCACAGAAGGCTAGGCTGGCTCCTGACCCCTGAGGGCAGACCGAAGAAGGCAGAACTACTAACTGATTGACTGGTGCTAGTTGGAGGACCACGTGACCCCGGCCGTACCCGCAGCTGTCCTGCCACCTGCCAGTCCCCGGCTTTAGCGGACCGGATCCTCTCGACACGACTGAGGAGGGGTCTCTGCCGCCCGACCCAGCCCCCCACCCCAGGAACCTGAGCGGCTGTGAAACTGTGCTGGGCACAGCACGAACCTCACACAGTCCTCTCGCCCAAGCAGCCTCTCTCGCCTTGCTTTCCAGCCCTGAAATCTGAAATCCGACCGGCGTGGGTGGGGCGAATTCAAGCCGGCTCAGCCCGGCTGTTGAGGCTTCTGGAAAAAGTCTGCAAACCGCCTCCAGGGGGCGTGCGAACCCACATTGGGAGCGGAAAGGGTGCGGAGCTGGGGGAACTTGTAGTAAAAGGGTCCTCCTTGCGAGGACCTGCTGCTCCGCGTGGGACTGGGCACCCTGTCGCTCCCAACAGCCACCCGAGCATGCTCTCCGCAAGGCTCAGCTGGCCCAGCGACCCCTGCCGGTAGCGCTCGTGATTCTTCTCCCGTCCGGGCCAGAAGAACGCCCTTAACTGGCAGTCAACCAGTTAAGTTAAAATATACCCAGCTGAATTAAACTAGCCTGGAGCTGGGGCACAGGAGGCCCACCTGAGGGTTGTTGCCAGCTGCATGAAGGCAGAACAGGAGACGCTGCCCGAATGCTGTTAAGGATGCTGTTTGGAGAAGCTTGTTGACACTGTTGGAAGCCGGTAGTTCTCTTGGACTGTTCTGCTGCAGGACCTTGTCATTCTTGCTTTCTCGATGAACTTTGGAGGAGCTATAGTCCTCGTCTTGAGTATCACTCCTTGGCTCTGGTCGGGATGACGGTGCTCTGCTCAGCCTCAAGGAGAAGCTTATCGCATTGGCTTTCCTGATAGGAACTCAACTTTCATTGCTGGAGGAGCTCAGAATCTCAGTTGTTGAGGACGGCTGTGTTACTTTGTGGGGAACTCGGGTGCTTTCTTTGCGCATCGCTTCTTAGCTCTAGATCCCTCAGCTTGCTAGCACAGATCCTTCGTCCTGCAGTATAGACTTCCTAGCTTCCACTACTGATCTTTGGGATTTCCTAGGACAGAAGATCTATAAAGCAAACTGTCGTGAGACTTTGCTCTGGGTTCTAGGGTGCATTGTTATGAGCTCTGTGTTTTCAGCTGGACTCATTCAGGATATTAAGATCCAAGACTTCAGTTGGATTCTTTAGCGTTTGGTATGTTGGTAGGTTTTCTGCACTTGTATATAATTCTTTGGGTGATTCATTATAAAATACTAGTATAAAATGTGTCCTGTATAATATTGTTTCCCTTGGGAGGGGAGACACATACCATGACACTCCTCTTCCAAGACTTCCTAGCTGGAATCCCGGGCATGATACTGTCCTCCCTCAGGACACAGACACCTGGAACCTAACAGAAAGGCATAGAATTAGAGACACTGAAACTTCAGCTGTCAGCTGGAATGCATGAGTGCCTGCTCTCAGTGCAGCCTCCAGGGCCACAGCTCCTGGAGGGAGTGCCAGCTGCACAGCCTGCACACACACAGCAGAGCCAGAGCCCACAGAAGGCTCGTGCACCACTTTCCAGGAACAGGGGCAGTCCGTAGAAGCTGCCGAGGGCTCTGGAGGAGACAGGCAAAAAAGAGATACTCACCTGTGATATCAGCAGTTTGGTGATGAAGGTGCTGGGATAACGTGTGTGTGTGTGTGTGTGTGTGTGCGCGCGCGCGTGTGTGTGTGACACTGACTGTTCCCAAATGAACTTCAGTCACCTCTGTGCTTTTCTGGGAAGCCTTATGAGAAGCATCCTGTCAAGAGATAGGGGATAGGTGAAGTCAAGTCTTAGGATCGATGTCAAGATAATGCAGCCACAAGTACTAAGTCCGAAGCTGGACACTCTGTAAGAACAGATGCCTCGGGGAGTACAACATCTAAATATGCACACAGGTGGTCCAGATAGTGCTAGGTGATGCAGATGATGGCCACATATATGGAAGCAATGTCTCACAATATAGCTGAGACCCATGTTCTTCTCTGGAAAGATCGCTACAAAACAAGGTAACCTGCATAGATCTCTTGTTTTATTCTTCATCCACAGTACTGATTTGTATATTCCAAGCTCTCCAAAGTCTGGTCATTGTGAAACATTCTTCCTTTTGATAAACTGAGGATGCCCTCATTGTGCCATCTGAACTGCAAGCACCCTCTATTTTGCTTCTGTCTGAGGCTTGTGAAATGTATGTGTTGTCCTGATTTTCTTCTGTAATGTAAATAAATATCTTTCACACACATTCAGTGCCACAGAATGCTGCATATCTTGTCCTGAGTATGCCAATGACCTGTGTGTGCACAGCATGTGAGCATTCATCAGGATGCTGGCGCCATCTGCTGGTGTGATGGTGCTCACAGTCTACTGCACAACAGTGTGAAAAAGGACAATGGTGTTTCCATTAAAAAAAAAAAAATATATATATATATATATATATTTTTTTTTAAGAGGTAAAAACAAAGAAAAGGAAGAACAAATAGTAGAAACAAAGAAACTGAATGACAACACTACATATGGTACAGATTTTCAAAACAATCATAAATTAACAATGGTTGTTCTATTCCGTGTTTTTAATCTATTTTTATTGTGAAATCTGTTGCTCAGGTTAATAGATAGAGGTACGCATGATTGGACAAACAATTGAGCATTAATTCTATTTTCTATGTTGTTCTCTGTCCCGTAGTTCTCAGTGCTTCTTACAGTGGCGGGAACACTTGGCAGTGCTTCCATGTATGTGGCTGGCATCTGCATCACAAGCAGAAGCCCCAGCTGCCATAAGAAGCCTCAGACAGAAGCAAAATAGCAGGTGCTTGCAGTTCAGCTGGCACAATGAGGGCATCCTCAGTTTATTTAAAGGGAAAATGTTTTACAATGGCCAGACTTGGGACAGCTTGGACTATAAAATACAGCACTGTAAATGAAGAATAAAACAACAGATCTATGCAGGTTGCCTTGTCTTGTAGTAATCTTTCCAGAGAAGAACATGTGTCTCAGCTATATTTGATTGTATGTGGATATATGTGAAATGTAAATGTACATGTTGTCCTGATGTTTTCTGTAATGCAAATAAGCTATCGCTCACACAGAGAAACCCCCTGAAATCTGTGAACTTTTTCTGTGGACACTCATTGGCTGTGAAACCTCCCCTAGCTTTACTGTGTGGAGTTGAGTCTTAGAGCTTCCAGGAGCCTGAAGATGCCTGTGGCGAAACTCCATGAGAACTAGGCAACAGCAGTTGCTGGACACTGGGCTGAGCCTTTGGGTAGCCTCCCAGGGCCCAGCTCATAGAAGCTGGCACTAGCACTGCAGTTGGCTTTCAGAAAGAACTTCAGTGCTAGGTCTATCATAAATGATGCAAATAAAAAACAGCATCCTGCTATATGTGCTCCAGGTGTGTGCTCTAGCTGTGAGTTGTGGGCACCTCTGACATGATGCCAGGAAATGTGAACTCTTTGCCGAAATGAACAACTTCTTCTTCTTCTTGGTTTTTTTTTTTTTTTTTTTTTTTTTTTTGGTGGAACCAGAGATTGAACTCAGGCCTTTGTGCTTGCCAGGGAGGCACTTATTCTAATAAGCCATCTCCCTGGCCCCTGAACAAGTTCTTGAAGAAATGTAAGATCTAAAAATGACTCAAGGAAAATCAATTGCCTTTTAATTATTGAAAAAAGAAATGCATAGTCATACAATTTTCTATAGAGAAATTGTCAGACCTATTAACTGAAAACATTTTTAAAATAATGAAGAAATATCATTGTGCATAAGACTAAAGCAACAAAACCAACTGTCATCGAGCTAAGAACATTTTGCAGATCTTAGAGCCCTAAAGATAATCTCAGAAACGAACTGAGTAACAATAATCTTAATCAAAATACGAAAACAATGTAATCCAACAAGCACAAGCAGGATACATGTGCTTCCAATCAGTGGCTATTTGGCAGAGCATAGTATTCTTTAGCCTGTAGAGGGGAGCATGGATGCAGTTCCAGCCACATGGGAGGCTGAGTGAGGCAGGAAGACGGCAAGCTCAAGGCAGCCCAAGTAGAGCATGGAGGGCCTATTTCACAGTAAGGTGTTTGAGTGAATTGCAATGGTAGGGTGACCAGGGTTTTATACCTGAATACCAAGTCTTAAAAAAATTCTTCACTGTAAGACAAATCTTTTTAAAGCATTATGTGATTTTTAAATGAAAAGCTCATGCTGGTTTCAATCAGTAAAAAGAGAATATTAAAATGCTAAATTTAGGGAGAACATAAAGAATCAAAATTAACAGCAAAGAGACTCTTGGTAGAAACTGATGATACATAAGCCAAGATGAGCCAGAAAGAGAGAAGCATAGACAATTATGTGGACTCTCACTGATCTGACTCTATATATTACTGTAGTTATTGCCTCTGCAATAAAGAACAGTAAGGCATACTATGGTGTAGACATAAAAGTACTTTTTTTTTTTGGATTTAATACAAGGTCTACAGGGTCTCATTATATATATCCAGCTTATAGTTTCTCCTGTTTTCAGCCTCCCAAGTGATGGGATTATAGGTGTGTGCCACCACACCCAATATCAAAAGTACTAATTTTCTCAGGAGCTGGAAGATGACTTAGTAGAATAAGCACTTATCTGGCAAGCACAAGGGCCCAAGTTCAATCCCCGGTTCTGCCAAAAAAGAAGAAAGTGCTACTTTTTGTAACTCTGGCAATTGTGAACATCTGCAACTCAGTGAAGCTACCTGCTGTAGAACTTGCTGCATTTTCCACCCCAGAGGCATTGGAGGGCAGCTGACCATCATTTTGCATTTTCTTTTTCTTTGTAAAATGTATTTAGTACAGGGTTTAACTAAGCGTCTCGCACTCATGGTGGTCCTCCTGTTTTCAGCCTACCCAGCACTGGGATTACAAGCCACCACACCTGGACTCATTTGCTGGGTCAGTGCCCCAGGGTGGGCTGGAGCAGCATGTGGGACCAGTGATAGAACTCTGGTCCCTGAGTTTCCAAAGAGGTGCTTAGTCCACTGAGCTATCTTGCCAGCTCTCAGCTCTCTACCCATCATTTTGAAAGATGCAGGCTACAGCTGAGAGCATGGAACTTCTTTGTGATGTTACTGCTGCAACAGGAAGTGGGCAATCTCTTGTGCTAAATTTCTGCAATTTGGTTATAGAACCTGGTCCTTGGGTGGTAGTGGGTGATTCTCTTGTTAGTGCTGAGGTAATTGTATAAACTGCAGATGACATTCCCAGTCATTTGGCTGTTGTCCTAGAAACAGTAAATAATGATAAAGGACCTTATGCTTTTCCTGTTGGTTTCCTACTCCTTTTAATTCTGGGAAGGCAGTGGGAAAGGAAGTGTGTATTATGCTGCTGGTATTCTGAAAATATTGTGTAGGTGTAGTCAGACACATAAAATTGCTTAGCATGAGGCTAAAAGATGGACCACTTCTGCAGCAGTTCTTATATTCCAAGTCACAAATTGGTTCTCTGTGTTAATTCTTAGAAACTCAGCTTTACACGACCTAAGCTATTCCCCTGAGAACTCTATATTTCCAGCTCTATGTAGGGAGCCTTCTGACCAAGGAAACAGGTCTGCTCAGTGGAATACTTCCCAGGTTTTGCTTGGGTATTCTGGTAGACCAGGATCCGAGGACCTTGGACAGGAAATTCACACAGGTTCCTGGAAGCAAAGATTTTGTCTTTCTCTACTTGGCACTTTGGATCATCTATTTTGCAACAGTTCTAAAGAGAATGAGGAAATGTTTTAAATAGTCTACTTTCATGTGTTCACAGTGTATTTCTACAGTGTAGGAGGATTTTATGTACAAGCTTACCCTCAACTTTATCACAAATGTGCTTCCCACCTTGACAAGTCATGCCAGAGGAAGGCCTCCCTATGCTTGGCTGTGAAAGTTATTATGGATGTGATAAGTTTTCACAGATTCCAACACCCAATAGCCAGCAGTTGGCAGCAGCCCTTCTGCGTGTGCAACTCCAGCCTTTGATAACCTCTCACTGCCTCTCTGCAACCTACGTACAATACTCTGAATTTAGATAGAACAAACTCTATCAAATCCTTTCCCATACCTTCTCCTTCTTCCTCTCCTCCTTCCTGCCCTTCTTACCCTCTTCCTCCTGTTTATTCTCCTTCCAACTGTACAATCAGCTTAACTTCATGATCACACATCTCATAGAACTACTCTACTAATTTTTTTTTCACTTCCATTAACATGAGGAGAACCATACATAACAACTATATTCCCACAGATTTGGAGATGTGGAAATGATAACATGTTTTTTTTTTTTTTTTCTCAGTTTCTTTATTCTTACTAGTGAGAGGTTGTGGTGGAGCAATTAGTGTCCTGGACATAGGCAGGAGTGTCTTGGAGCTTTTGGATATTTGACCACTCCCACAAGCCCTTCTTCCAATTTCAGAATGCTTTAGCTTAACTAGAAAGATTATTGACCCCCATTTAAGATTGCTTGACACAAAACTGTTATTATATATAATGAAAGTGAAACTTCCAAATATTTGCTTTTTCATTCAAAGGAAGGGGTTTAGAAAGAAAAAATCATGATGTGTGTGTATAGACAGTACAGTTGGGATAGAAAATGCTGTGCTTCTACATAATCCTATGAGAGGCAAGATCTACACTAATGGTGGTTGGACAGGATATTT
>PVKA01008911.1:21167-51995 GCA_004027165.1 Ctenomys sociabilis
TAGGAAAATAATTATTGAATTTTTGATATAATTCAGGTATAAAAAATAAGATAAGTAAGCAGCTACACTCTTAATTCACTGATAAGAGATATCTGCTAAAATAATATCTGTAAATATAATATCATGTATGCACCTTGTACAATACCAAAACATTATGAAAACAGTTTGCAATGTATTAATTTGTTGAATCTGTATTGTTTAGGTGTCTTGAAACTGTCTGATTGACATTTGTAGTTCAATAAAAAAAAAAAAACTTAGTTGCACACAGAAAGGTCAGGTGTGAGAATCACAAATCAGAGGTTATGAGCAAACCAACAGGGGACACTCCTAGGCTGCAATGAAGAAATATTTCCCGTTTTTCCTGTCCAAGTACCTGTGCCTGGCCAATCCATGCTGCAACTTATAACAAATAAATGAAGAAAGCCAGCTAGATGTCGATGATAAAAATAATAAGATTCCTCTGGTGTTCTAGGTTCTGTAGTAGTGTCGAAGTCAGATCCTAGAAATGTGCTGTGTAATCCCACCAAGTTTACATAGTTCTTATACATGGATGGCAGGTACTGAGCCAAATATAATCTGTTGGTCTTCGACCAGAAGCATGCTACCAATCCCATTTATTTAGGGCTAAAACTGAGATTTAGCGGTCACTGGAGCACAGTCAGGCAGTCCCAACTACAACCTCTGAGAACAATTCCTTCAGTCTAATTCCCAACCGCCTGGCACTCTACTGTGTCTCAATGCATCTACCTTCAGTCCACTCCAAGACTTTGACAGTGAAGTGACTCAGGATTGTTTTGCTGCTGGGATTCATTCCCAGTCATTTGATTTATAATGGCAGCCCCACCCACCCACTTCTATTCAGTGTGTCTGAGTGTCTGTGTACCAGAACACAGAACCAGTTCACCTCACTCACCAACTGCTAGCTCTGCAGGGGCCCTTCAGACACAGTGTCTTGTCAAGCTGGTCCTCCATGCCACTGATGGAGTGATGGCCTAGTCTGCTTCATCATTCAGCTTTATGAAACAGGGTCTCTCAGACTGGCCTTGACATAAATATATAGCCCAAACTTGCCTTGAACTCAAGGTGATCCTTCTGCCTTAGCCTCTCAAGTGCTGGAATTAGAGACATGCAACACCATACTGGGCTATAAATCCATATGTTTGGAAATTTTGTGCTTTTAAACCACAATTTAAAAAAAAAATCTTTTAGGGAAGGGTCTACAGGTGTTCAGAGTCTCACTACTAGATGGGATGCTAGTGGTTCTCCTGTTTACAGCCTCCCAAGAGCTGGGATTACAAGCACGCACTACCACGCCCAGTCTCCACTGTTTTCTCATTGTTCCCGGGGGCAGGAGCAGCACAGCAGGGCTGGGGATTGAACCCTCAGCCCTTGTGCCTGCTTGCAGGGACTTTAATCCACTGAGCTATTTGACCAGTCCTCTAAACCACAATTTTAAAATATATTCATTTAAAGGACAATGTTATGAAAAATGCATTCAATTCTTTGTATTGAGTTTGTTACAAGTTTTTTTGTGTTTGTTACAAGTTCATGTAAAACATTGCTAACTAAATCTGACACTTTGCCTGGAAATGTGGGTGTGTTAAAGTTCTACAATGTCATTTAGAGGGGTACAATGTTTTCATTCTGGTATCTGAGGATAAAGGATGGTCATGAATTTTAGGCCAGCAGGGCCAAGAGACCTCTCTCCTAAAAAAAAAAAGCATTTTATACAAATCTAAATTTATATGGGAACATATTAGCATCTGGATCTTAACTGTTTTCCTCAAGAGCTCAAGTAGAAAGTCAGCTACATAGTAAAAGAACACAAGCCATTTTGTGTTTTTGTTTGGTTCTAGGAGAGAAGGGGAGGCCAAGCATAATAGAGATTGGGAAATTATTTCAAAGCATTGCTGGATCTATAGCCGCATCAGCTCAGTAACATAGGAAAAAAATTCCAGGCATCTCCAACTTGGTCAGAAATAATCCCCTTAGTAATGACCAAAAACAAAAGACTCCATAGATAAACCATGGCACATATTGTGATGTTCCTAAATTTCTTCATTAAAAGATGTTCTTTGTTTTGAAATGACCTGTATTTGGAGTATCAGGCTCATTGGCAATGCCCATTGAGAACAGCAAATCTCCCCTAGCAAGCAATTACTTTAGCCTCCAGGTAAGAAAGATGGAAATTTGTAAATGTGGGCAGCACATGACATGAAAGCACAGAGAACAGTAATTTCTTTCATCATTTTCCATAAATATTATCTTAAAGAAGATTTAGAGCTGAAGCTTACACTGGTCTGTGATGCCTGCATACCATTAGGCTGTGGATGGGGGTAATTACACTGTATTAAGACTCATAGTGCACAGAAAGCAGCACAAGGCAATTATAGAAGTAAGCTTCACGTATGTTTATACAAGCCCACCATTCCAGTGAATGGCAGTCTTCATGAGTATTCACCCATTTTTATCACACTAAGTATAGACACAGCAGACGACTTCCAGAACTGCTTAAATAACTATTAAGAAGACATGACACATATGTTCAAAGCATATGCAAGTAGTTTGAGATTAATAGAAATAAGTTTTTCAGTACCAATTTCATTAATGTAAAAATTTAACAGATATTTTAATCATACTATGTATCTACAAATATAAGGAATCTTTTTATTTTATTTTAGGAAAGGGTCTACAAGGTGTTCAGGATCTCACTATTAGATTGGACTCATAGTAATCTGCCTGTTTACAGCCTGCCAAGAGCTGGGATTACAGGTGCATGCTACCATGCCCAGTGTTATTTGCCGTCTCTGTGTGCCCCAGTGGCAGGACCGGTATGGCAGGCCTGCAAATTGAGCCACCAGTCCCTGCACCTGCTTGCGGGTGCTTCAATCCACTGAGTTGTTTGGTCAGCCCTATGAAGAATCTCTTGTACCATTGTCACAGGTTCATATTAAGTATTTCATCTTTTTAACAAGTCCTGGCCCTCAATTCCACTGTCTGGCAGCCATAGACACTAACCATTCTGACATTGGATGCTGCAGCTTATTAGCATGGACAGATCTGGTATTGTGGGTAGTTTTTGTTTGTGTTTTGCTTGTTTGCTTGTTTTGGATTTTGATTTGTTCTTAGTACTAAGGAACTAAAGCAGGATACTTGAAATGGGCCAAATTCACTGTCCTTTCTTATCTTTCTGGATACTTTCACCACTAATTTATATATTGCTAACACAAGGCTCTTACCTGATTATGCTGCCTGAATTTCTAACAGGACAAGAGATAGTTAAAAGCTCCACCCTGTACAAAACAAAAACAAAAACAAAACAAAACAAACAACTACGATAGACTGGCACAAACTCACACTTTTTTTACCCAATAAAATCCTATTTGAAACTGTCAAATATCTTTTCCAGTCTTTAAGTAATATTGCACTGCATGAGCTAATGGAATACACTATCACACCCAATTCTACTGCCAGCTAATCTCAGGGGAGTGTGGAAGTGCACACTCTCAGGCTGTGCCTTTTCTTTTTTTGGCTCTGCTCTTTTAGTATCTTTCTGAGATGAGTCACCCTGAAACAATCTATCAGGGACCCCAACAGTGAGCTCCAATCTTAGCAAGGTGTTAACACACAGGGTGAAAAGGTAGAACAGAGACTTGGCATGATGGCAGGTGTCTGTAATCCCAGCTCTTGCGAGGTTATAAACAGGTGGATTACTATGAGTGCAATCTAGTAGGGAGATCCTGAACACCCTGTAGACCCTTCCCAAAAATCCAAAAAATATAAAAGAAGGAAGGAAAGAAGGAAAGAAGGAAAGAAAGAAAGAAAGAAAGAAAGAAAGAAAGAAAGAAAGAAAGAAAGAAAGGAAGGAAAGGAAAGGAAAGGAAAGGAAAGGAAAGGAAAGGAAAGGAAAGGAAAGGAAAGGAAAGGAAAGGAAACGAAAGGAAAGGAAAGGAAAGGAAAGGAAAGGAAAGGAAAGGAAAGGAAAGGAACAAGAGACAAAATGGCGGTACACTGAGGTTCTGAGGTGGCCAGTTGTTCACAGGGAACAAAAGGCCACAAAGCAGCTACAACCTCAGTAGTTACTGATCACATTTACATTGAGGAAAATGATGATGGATAATTAGATGACTCAGAGGGCAGTGTGGTATTGTTCTAATGAGGACATCTATGTTGGTGAGATCAGTAGAGATGTCAGGTTAATAGTGAGTTTGTTGTTGCCCAAGGTGAAACCCTATTTTATTGTTGTTTGGTTCTCAAAGAACCAAGGTGTCAGCTGATGTAATCTTGCTCTGGGTCATCATAGCATCGTGAGACTGTTGAGGCCTCAACTGTGACCAGAGGTACATGCAGTCAAATTTCTGCATATAATAGCCGGCTCCCACGACAAGATACCAGGCCTCAGATAATCGCTAATTACAATTTAATTATGAAATGATCTTCACCCCCAAATTACATAGGATGCCCTCTACGACACCCTAACAGCCCTATCCACTTTCAGCCTCCATAGAGCTAAGGCCTGAGGCCCCCTACTGCCTCCACACAGTCAGAGCCTACCCCATTGTAGCACCACTCCACTGGCTTTGCCAAGCTGACCTGTTCAAATCCAACCTTTCATCTATTCAGCATCCAGTAAATTAAAAAAAAAAATCTTCTACTTTTTAAAAAGAGATATTGAGAACACCAGCCTGGTCAGAGTCTCTTATTTATTAGTACATATTTATAGTACATGCTTGTAGTACATTTTTACATTCTTTGTGGGAAATTGGAAAATATGCAAATAATACACCTTAATTCTGTTTTTAACGCCTTTCTCTTCCTTCTCTTCATCCTTCTCATAATCCTGATCTCTGTTTCTGTCTCCATTTCTCTCTCTGCCTCTGCTGCACTCTCTCTCTCTCTCTTTCTCCCCTCTCATTGTTTACAATACATAATGTTAAATTTCAGGAGTGGACTGATATATATATATATATATATATACATAGCATGTCCTAATTTCTTTTTCATCTACTTTCGTCTCAGCACTTGCCTGCTCATATCTTAATTCTCTTCGCTTAGAAAAAAATTTATCCTTTTTCTTTCTACTATGTGTTATTTTGGTCGTCATTTATACTTTGGTTTTATCATTTTAAAATAAATCATGCATCATACAAGCTTTTATCTCTTACTTATTTCCCTTAACATTACGATCTCAAAGAAACTTACATTCCTGTGTAAACCCTATCATAGCCATTTAATGTTTAATTTCGTGATCAATCTTGCACACCCATGTCTGTCATCTGAGCAACAGATCTGATGATAACAACATGTAATATAACAACCACTGTTAATTTTCTGTTCTTGTTTTGAAATTCTATACCATTTATATTGTCCTCTGTTGTTTGGTTTTTGTCTTTATCTTTATTCTTGTTATTTTTTTCTCTATAAGATAAAAGTAAAGTAAAATCAGTGGTAAATTAAGCCCATTCTAATTTAAGTGCAAAGGGACATTTTGCCCTCAGGCTGAGACCCTGAACCTGCACTCATGTTTGTCACCATATCAGTATATTATAGGTTGTTAGCATTGAAAGCAAGTAGTCTGGCTTATTCATAGATGAACAAAGAAATTTAATGTTCCATGCATAGGCAGTACACTGATGGGAAACTTGAGATTCTGTAGGCTGACATAAGAACATTGCAACACATGAGACTGATGTTTTATGCACTAAAGATCATCTGAGTCTCATTTATTTTGAGTAGAAGCTGAGAGCCTTCACCTTCAGATACATCAGTAGCCCTTATTTACATTTTACAATGAATCACAATCCCTAAGTCACTTTTATATTTTATACACAGATGTCCCCCCAAAGTTTCATTCAGTAGAAAATGAGAAGTATTGAAGATTGTTTGGATTAGATTGTGTAAATATGGATTAAACGTCTGATACTGAGATTAAGGGCATGAACAATGGGAGACGACGTTAGGTGTAGATTACACCAAACAATAGACATGCAACCTGTATGGAATATAAATAGATAGACAAAAGGCAGATCTGTTCCCACTGCTGCTGTTTGCTACCTTCTTCCTGTTCTGCCACACCATGGGCTGTTTCTGCTCTGTGGTGCCCATGGCTCCTTGTTTTGGAACAAGTTGTCTATGTGGTGACACCTCTAAAACTGAGTTAAAAATCCCTATTCCAACATGAAAGTGAGGTGTTGAATATTTTATGTCAGAAACAAGAAATATAACTATGACAGTCACTAAGTTTTCTAGACAGTTCTCAAAACTTGTGTCCCTCTTAACTCATTCTCCTACAGTGCTTGTTTTATTGGATGAAGTATGTTATGCTGATTCATGTGTGGGACTCACTCCAGAGCTCTTGTGCTCATTCTTCTTTCTATCTATATCATGCTCATTTTTCATCCACAATGAAAAGACATGCTAGAGGTTCACAATAATTTCCTAAAACACAACCTCTCATGTTAAGTATTAACATTATATCTTAAGGTTAACTATTTGTATTAATATTAAAGCTTTGATCCCACAAACATATGACACATTTTAATTCTTTCATTTTTTCAAAAATTTTCTGAACATGTATATAATACATATACAATTGTATTGTTTTTTGATGATTTACTAAGTACTATTATTTTTATACTTTTTCTATAATTTTATTGAAGAACAAATAGCAATGAGACAGCTTAAAATCAAATTACTACAACAGATTAAATAACTAATACATTGCATATTGTTTTCATAGTGTATTTGCTGTACAAGTTTCAGACATGATATTCTATCTATAAACACTATTAGAGCAAATGTCTCCATTCATTGAATTAAGATAATTTAGCTGTATACTTATCTTTTTTTAAAGCTGAATGATAGTACAGTTTCAATAATTTATACTTTTTACATTGTTATCTTCCTAGTGATTATCCATAGTACAAGAAGCAGACAGGATATCCTGTCCAAACACTACTAGTGCAAATGTTTCTTCTCACAGAACTATGTGAAAGTACTCCATATTTATCCTAACTGTACTGCATATACAAACACAGCATGGTCCTTCCTTCTATCCCCCCCTTTTTGTTTGGTGCTGTCTGAGATGGGCGCTCTATTGTCACTCAACTACTATAGGTGCTTGAATTCAGCAAAACAATCAAACAGTCCAGCAGTCCACACTAGTAGGGAGTTATCTGAAGAAGTTGTTGACTAGAGTCACTTACAGCTCAGTATATTATTATGTCTTTATTTTATATACCTTATTTTCATGCTTTTATCTTAGATGATCAAGATTGAGATAAATCAAGACCCAAACAACAAAAAATGTAACTTTTGTATCTGATAAGGTCAGTCAAGTCCCCTCAGGGTTTATCCTATAACTCCGTACCTCCCTCTGTAGATCCTATGTCAATATCAGCCATGTGGATGAGTCACGACCATTGCCTGACCAGTTTGCTCTCTATGAGAGTCTGAGAGAACATTTTCTTTCCATGTGACTGTCCTTAGGCACACTATAGATCATCGATCGCATTCCTCTGTGGTTCATAATCTCCTTGATCAGAAAATTTGGGGCACAACTGAGTTCCATGATGTTATATACAGGTTCTCCCATGTCCTGAGTCTTCACTGACCTTGAAAGGCCAGAGCCAAAATGTTGGCTGACCTTGTAGCCTTCCACTTCTCCAATTTATGATCTGCAATCTTAGGTTGATACCATCCAGAAGAAAAGCTGATTATTATCCTGCAACATATGCAGTTCAGTTTATCCTAGCTTCTGAATTCATTTTAGTTGTTGTCATACATATATATTTGTATTTCTTCTTTTGATTTCTTATACTAGGGAGACTATACAATATTTGCACATGTATGTCTGGTTTATTTCACATATGAGTATATGTTCAAGTGGCATCTACTTAAATATAAATGCTTCGAGTTTATCATTCTTTATACCTGAGTAAGACTCCATTGTATAAAAATACCACATGTTTTGGAACCATTCCTCATGTGATGGGCATCTTGGTTGTTTCCAAGATTTGGCTCTCACAAATTGTGCTGCTATAAACATAGGTACACATATATCACTATTATGTGATGTTTTCAGTTCCTCTGGGAAAATTCCCAGTAGGGGGATAGCTGGCTTGAGTGGAATTTCCAGTCCTAGTTTTGTGAGGAGTCTCCACACTGATCCTCACAATGGTTGCACAAGTCTACATTTCCACCACCAGTGGAGAAGTGTTCCCTTTTCCCCACATCCTCTCCAACATTTATTGTTGGGTGATTTCTTTATGATAGCCACTCTTTCTGGGGTGAGATGGTATCTCAGTGTCTTTTACTTGCATTTCATGGATGGATGGTGATGTGCAGCATTTTTTCATATTATTCACTTCTTTAATTTCATCCTCTGAGAAGTGTGTATTCACATCACATGCCCATTTCTGGATTAGGTCTTTAAATTTGAGGGCCCTAATGTATCTTAGTTCTTTATAAATTCTAGAGAGCAGACCTTTTTCTGAATGCTTATTAGTAAAGATATTTTCAAAATTCATGGGTTGTCTCTTCACTTTTTGATACTTATCTTGGTGTGCAGAAACTTCTCAACAAGAGTTGGTCCCAGTTGTTAATTTTTTTCAAGTGTTTCCTGTGCGAATACATGTTTGTTCATGAATTCTTTGCTTGCTTTTATGTCTTCAAGAGTTCGTCCTACTTTCCCTTGCAGGAGATTGAGTGTTTCTGTTTTAATGTTTAGATCTTGAATCCATTATGACTTTTAGCTTAGGGCATGGTGATAAATCTGGGTCAAGTTTTAGTTTTAGGCATGTAGAAAGCCAGTTTTCCAGCACCATCTGTTAAAGAGGCTATCATTCTTCCAGTAAACTTGTTTGGATCCTTTGTCGAAGATCAGGTGGCTGAGTGTATTCGTAGAGGCCCCTGCATCTTTGAAACTATTACATTGATCCTCAGATGTATTTTGTTGCCAATACCACGTTGATTTTATCACAGTAGCTTTGTAGTATAATTTCAAGTCAGAATTGTGATGCTCCTGCCTGTTCTTTGTTGGCCAGGATTGCCTTTGCTATTCTAGGTCTTTTCTGGTTCCAAATAAATTATGGAACGATTTTTCTAGGTCTGGGAGGTATGTGGTGGCTGTTTAATAGGGATTGTGTTAAATCTGTACAATAATTGCGGGAGTGTGGCCATCTTCATGGTGTTGGTTCTTCCTACCCAGGAGTAGGGAATATCTTTCCATTTTCTGAAATCCTCTATGATCTCTTTTCTTAAGGTACTGTAATTTTCCAAGAAAAATCTTTGTCTTGCTTGGTTAAGTGAATTCCAAGGTATTTCATTTTCCATGGTGCTGTTGTAAAAGGTATTGTTTCTACAGTTTCCCTCTTAGTTTGTTTGTTATCTGTGTAGAGGAATACTATTCACCTTTTAGTACTGACTTTGTATCCTGCTATGCTACTGAATTTGTGTATCAATTCTACTAGCTTCTTGGTAGAGTTTTTTGGGTCTTCCAAGGAGAGTATCATGTCATCAGCAAATAATGATAATTTAACTTCTTCTTTACCTATTCTTATTCCTTTTATTTCTCCCTCTTTTATAATGGCTGTAGCTAATGACTGCAAAACTATATTGAATAGGAGGGGTGATAGAGGACATCCTTGTCTTTTACCAGATGCAAAAGTTAAAGATTTCAATGTTTCCCCATTTAGGATTATATTAGCCATTTGGTTGTCAGATATAGCTTTTATTAGATTCTATTCCAATTTTCTGTAGGACTTTGAACATGAATGAGTGTTGGACTTTGTCAAAAGCTTTTTCCGAATCAATTGTGATATCATGTGGTTTTTAGATTTTTGTCTCTTATATAGTGCATTACATTTACAGATTTTTGAATATTGAACCTTCCTTGCATCCCTGGGATGAATCCTACCTGGTCATGTTGTAGGATCTTCTTGATGATCTCCTGTATTCGATTTGCTAGGATTTTATTGAGGATTTTTGCATCTATGTTCATTAGGCAGACTGGCCTTTATAGTTTTCTTTTTTAGTTTTGTCTTTCCCTGGTTTTGGAATCAGTATAATACTTGCCTCCTGAAATGATTTTCAGAGGACCTTTCAAATTTCCTTGGAAATTTCATTGAAGAGTTTGAGGACTGTAGGGATTACATCTTCAATAAATTTCTTGTAGAATTCAGCTATGAATCCATCACAACCTGGACTTTTCTTTGTTGGCAGGCTTTTAATTACATTTCCTATTTTGTTGGTTGTTATTGGCTTATTGAGAGTTGTTATATCTTCCTGGTTCAGTGTTGGTAATTTGTACCTTCTGAGGAATGTTTCCATTTCTTCTGTTCTGTGAGCATATAGATTCTCAAAGTAGTGATTGATAATCTTCTGAATTTCCCCTGAGTCTGTGGTGATTTCACCCCTTTCATTTCTTATTGCTTGTATTTGAATTTTTTCTTTCCTCTTTTTGATGAGGTTAGCTAGGGGCTTATCGAATTTATTTAGTCTTTTAAAGAACCAGCTTTTTGATTCATTAATTCTTTGAACTGTTTTCTTCACAACAACTGAATTAATTTCTGCTCTAATCTTCATGATTTCTTCACATCTTTGGGCTCTGGGTTTGGTTTGCTCTTCCTTTTCTAGAGGGTAGAGGTGCATCATTTGGTTGTTTATTTGTTCCCGTTATGTTTTCCTAGTGTGTGAGTTCATAGCTATGCATTTCCCTCTGAGAACTGCTTTCATCACATTCCACAAATTCCGATGAGTTGTGTTGAATTTTCATTAATTGTACATATTGTTGAATTTCTTTTTTAATTTCACCTATGGCCCATTGATTGCTGAGTTGGGGGTTGTGTAATTTCCATGTATTTAAAGGTTTTTCTGGTTTGTTTTGTCATTTATTTCCAATTTCATTGTACTGTGGTAAGATAATATGCATGGAATAATTTGTTTTCTTGCATATACTTAAGCATGGCCTATGGACTAGTATGTTGGTCTATTGTAGAAAATGACCCATGTGCAGCTGAAAATAATGTATATTCAGCTGTGGTTGCGTGCAACATTCTTTATATGTCCACCAAGTCCATTCGTTGCTAGCTCTGATTCAGTTCTGCTACTTCTTTGCTAATTTTTTGTCTGGTTGACCTATCTTTTTGAGATAAGGGGGTGCTAAGGTCTCCTGTTAAGATTGTGGTTTTGGATAGTAGATTTTTCGTGTCCATTAAGATTTGTCTTATGTAGTTGAGCGCTCCTGTGTTTGGTGCATAGATATTTATTAGTGTACTCTTCCTCTTGAATTTTTCCACTAACCAATATATATGGCCTTCCTTATTTCATTTGATCCTTATTGGTTTGATGTTGAGACTGTCTGAGAACAGAATTGCTACTCCTGCTTTTTTCTGAGGTGCTGGGGCAGGTAGTATTGTTCTCCATTCTTTGACTTTAAGTCTATGAATGTCCTTTTGTGTTAAGTGTATTTCTTGTATACAGCATATTTTTGGATTTTGTTTCCTAATCCACTGTGCCGGTCTATTTCTTTTTATTGGTGAATACAGTCCATTTACATTGATGGTTATAATTGAAATGTGTTGACTTATGATTGTCATGTTATTTACCTGCTGTTGTTTACTCCTTTTTGTCCTGTGTTTAATTGTTTGCCCTATTTAGTGGGTTCCTTCTCTTCTCATTCATGGAGTTCTAGTCATTGTGGCTCCTGTCTAGAACATCCTTCAGTAGTCTGAGTAGGGATGGCATTGTCATCATGAAATTCTTTAATTATTCTTTGTCATGGAAGTATTTCACTTCTCCATCAAACTTGAAAGAGAGTTTTGCAGGGTATAGTAGTCTGGGCTGGAATTTGTTTTTGTACAGCACTTGAAGAACTCTGTCCCATGCTCTCTTTGCCTTCATAGTTTGTGTAGAGAAGTCGGTTCTAATTCTGATGGGTTTTCCTTTGAATGTAATCTGTTTCTTTTCTCTAGCGGCTCTCAGTATATGATTCTTGTGTTGGATTTCTTGGATCTTGATTATTATATGTCTTGGTGTGATTTTAGTTGGGTTGAAGTTATTTGGCATTCTGTATGATTCTGTTACCTGAATGTTACATCGTTTCCTCATATTTTGGAAGTTTTCTGCTGTTGCTTCTGCCATATTCTTTTTATATCATTTGTATGTTATACAATGATAACTCCTTCTCTCTCATTGATGCCTATTAATCTCACATTGTTCATCTTGGCATCATCTCACAGGTGATGGATTATTTTTTCCTGCATCCTCATTGTTTTTAAGCTATCCTTTCTTACCTTTTCACTAGCTGCACTGGGGTCTTCAAAATCTGAAACTCTGTCTTTGCTTTCACTCAAATGGTTTTGTAGACTCGTGATTGAGATTTTAAGTTCTTCTGTATCTCTTCAATTCTGCTTCATGTAATCTATTTCTTTCCTGTATCCCTCATTCAAGAAATCCATCATATTTCTAATTTCCTGTACTTTTTAATCAATATCTTCCTTAGAGGTAGCTATTAAATCTTTTCCTGCAGATTTTTTTTCCCAAAATGGTTTTCCTCCGTATATTTCTGCATTTGATTCTCTGCTCCAGATGCTATGATTTCAATTCTTTTTCTATTTCAGAAATTATTTGTGCTCTTTTCCTTTCTGCTGTTGTTTCTTTGCTTCTGACGCTGTTAATTCACATGTTTCAGCTGAAATAGTGTTCTCTGCACTTGTGCTGTGTGGGCATTTGTTTTCCCCCATACATTTCTGGGTTTGATTCATTATTTCAGATGCTATCTATTCAAAAATTTCTTTTTATTTCAGGCATTAATTCTGGTCTGAGTTACTCTATACCTTTCTGCTGTTGTTTCTTTGCTTCTGTCTCTGTGAATTCATTCATTTCAGCTGAGGTAGTGTCCTCTGTACTTATCATGGGCGTGCTTGAGGCCTGAGATCACATTTTGCTCCTGGTCTTTGTCATTTTGTATAGCACTGACCTCCGACCTTTGGTGTAGTTCTTTGGTGCAGTTTAACCTTAGCATGTAATGGGATTTGAGTGTCAATGTATTAAGTTTTAGATTATGCAGTTATGCCTGGCCTGGATTTTGCTGCTGTGTTCAGCTCCTATCTGCTGTAGCTCTTCTGGCACAACTGTGAGTCTATGGTTTCCCTCTTTGTGCCCCTGGCCCAGGGGGCAACAGTGAGCACTGAAGCTGTCCCACAGACTCACTGGGCCATGCTGAGCTGGATTGGGGGCCAGAAGAGTCATAAATATCTTCACTAGCTTAGAGGTCTTGTGGGCAGGGTGCTGGAGGGCATTTGTCACCAAAGGCATGTGGGGCAGCTGGAAGTTCTCCCACACATTCATTGAGTAGGGCTCAGGTGATTCAGGCAGAGTGAGTCTCAGAAGTTCTCATTCACTCAGAGGTCCTGGGATCAGGGGCTCTGGGGAGTTGCAGGGGCATGGGAGTGCAGTAAAGAGTCTCACTCAGGCATGCAGGAAAGGCAAAAGTTCAACACACTCACCGGGCCAGCCTGGGGTGAATCAGGACCGATAATGTCTCAGAAATTCTCACTCACTCAGGTGCCCTGGGGGTGGGGGATCTGGAGGGTGGGGCAGCCGGAAACTCTCCCACACACTCACTGGGTGGGGCTCGGGTGGGTTGGGGCCGAGAGAGTCTCAGAAGTTCTCACTTGCTTGGCTTTTTATACCTTTTAATGAAATTGATTTCTTTGTTTCTAGTCCATCTTATTCATCGTTAGTATGTAAAACACAACTGAACTTTGTACATTGATTTTATCCTGTAAATCTAATCATTTAAATATCATTTCTAATTGTTATCACCTTAAATGTTTCTAGATTGAGTGCACAATATCCATGAAGAATATATTTCTTCTTTTCTAATTATAACAGCTGTTCCCTATTTTTCTTGTCCAATTGCACTGGGTTGACTCACTGTGGCATTCGGAGATGCAGTGGCATGAGTGGGAAGTTCTCTCACTAGAACTTAAGTGACACAGTGTAGGCATTCCTATGTGGGAAATTTCAACAGTAAGTTACAAATTCAGAAAAAGACAGATTGAGCTGAAATAACCTATTGTTGAACCTCAAGCTTCTACAAAAAGAGAAAGTCAAGCCTGAAGCCAGTGTGGAGGCTTCAGTCCATACTCGGCTAACTCCAAGTCAGAATGGCACATAGCAGAGGGCAGCAGTTCTTGGTGACAGAGAACAGCAAAACAGCAAGAGAAAATAGGAGTATCAGCAGCACTGGCAACAAAGGAGTCTGTCTTCCTTATGTTGCATCCAGGCTATCTGCCCCAGGCTGGGTGGTGCACTCACACCCTTAATCCCCTCAGCATTTACAACCATAATCCCAGCAGTGATCACACACATAATCCCATCACTGGATCATGAATTAATCACAAACTCTAGAAGTCACTGCATAACTGCATTAGGCATTTGGGGACAACCAGATACAAACCATGATATTCCACACCGTGTTCCTCAAAGACTCACATACATTCTTTTATTTAAAGGCAATTTAGTCCATTTCTAAGAGTTACCAAAGTCCTAAAGGTTTCAGCAATGCTGAGAAATCCAAAATCTCTTCTGAGGTCTAAGGCAAACTCTTAGTGGTGAGACCCTGTACAACTGAAAGGAAAGTTAAACACTTTTAACATGCAATGGCAAAAGAGAAATATTACCATTCCAAAAGGTATAAATAGTACAAGACCAAGCATTGGAACTAAAGCAATTACAAAGCCCAGAAAAACAGATATCAAGTCCTACAATCACATGTGGAACATTTGAAGCAATCTGTGATGAGTTGTGAGCTCCAAAGGTCTTATATGGATCTTCCCCTATGGCAATTTTGGTGGCAACTTCCATGGATGCTCTCTTCAGCATGTAATGCTCTCTCCTGGCAGCTTTTCTTTATTGGTCCACATTCCTGGATTTTCCAAATTTCTGTGGTTTCCACTTCATGTTAGTCTTCTCGTTGTCTGCTTCACATGCAACCCTCTTGGGCACACTGCCTGTATTTCTAGCCTTCTGAAATCTAGTTGGAAACCTTAACCTCAGAACTCCTGCATTCTGCACGTACCTAAAAGCAATGCCACGTGGATGATGCCAAGGTCGGCTGCCAGCTGGAGCAGTAGCCCAGGCTTTCTTATCTCTGGCTGTAGGGATTCAGTACCTGGATCACTGACCACTCTGACCCTGATTCAGAAGAACAAATTCTCTATGTTGCCACCATTCTGGATCCTGCTGTGACCACCACCACCACCATTCTGTAACATGGGGCCCTGCAGTTTTCTCCCCAAGGCAAAGTCCCTCACAATTGGAACTCTGAGGGTGCAAAGTTTGAGGACTTGCCACTTCCCATGATGCCCTTAGAATATCTTTTCTATTCTGTTCCTCCTGAGCAGTGGAGATCTCAGCTCTACATTTGCATCCCACAGCTTCAATGGCATTTCCTTTCTGACAAACTCACAGCATTTTAAATTATTCTGCTGTGCTCTTTGCTCTTGATTTTCCACATAAATCTGATAAAATCCTCCAACAATAGTCATACCATTGCCTTGACATTTGACTGCATTGAAATTTCTTTTGCCAGATTAATCAGCCCTGCTGTGCTTAATCTTAGTCTCAGGCAAAGTCTCTGGACATGAGAAGAATGCAGACAAACCTGCTAACTCATAAAACACATCATCTGGAATCCAATAACCATGCAATCCTTTTTACCAGCATAAACCTCCACAGCCTTGTCTTTATAGGCAGAATTTCTATCAACATACTAGTCTTCTGAGCTCTGACCAGAATCTCCCATACAAAACAGCCAATGGTGATCCAGTTATGCTCCTGTAGGCAAGCTCTCAGAACCCTTCCTGTCTCTTCCCATAAACTATTCCCAAAGTCCTGTAATCTACATGGTCAGGTTTAACATAGCAAAGACCCACTTCTAGTTACCACCATGCATCACATTAACAGAACTGAGGAATTCTTTCCTTAATATAGGAAAGAATTCCTTAATATATATATTAAAGAATTCACTAATTCATATATATATATATATATATATATATATATATGAAAGTGATCATAATCACCAACACAACCCAGTACCAAAGGATTGCTTACTGAGCCATTTTTTAATTCTGAATCCTTTACAATTTGGGAAGGCAGGTTATTGTGATACATTTAAAGAATCAATTACATCTAGAGACATATCCCATGGAAGCCTCAATGCTAGTGATAAAGCTATCTATCAAAAAAAAATCAATGAGCATCAATATACAAAACAAAACAAAATAAACTGAAGAAAAAGGAAATGAAAAGACAAAGAAGCAAAATGCAACACAGAACCCCTACCCACACAAGAAAATGAACACAATGGAAGAAAGAAAACTGGAAGTCAAGCCTTAGAACTTTCTGACATAATAGCAACAAATGTAGGGGAAAAATAGGTAGAAAAGAATATAGAGAAAGTAATGGCTGAGATACAAAAAGGAATGATAATTAAAATCAAAGATATTAAAAAGACAGATAAAAGATGAGAAGAGCTTAGGAAATGATAGAAACAAAAAACGTCCAATATAGAAAAAATGGAATTCATGCAACAGATACAAACATAAATCCAAGAGACTAAAACCTTTACAGAAAGTATCTGCAAAAGAATGAATAAAGAAGAGGTTATAATTTAGATTTTGAAGACAGATGCCATCTAGTGATCATGAAAATAATGATATATTAGAAATAGAAAGCATGAAAAAATAATCCAACATTTACAAGATGAGGCAGGTACAAAATAAGGCTAAGAAGAACAAACTAAGGTTGATTAGGGTCAATGAGAAATTCAAGAGACAGGACAAATGTCATAAAAAAGAAACTCTTCACAGAAATAATGACAGAAAATCTCATAAATGTAGAAAAAATAATTTGACATAAAAATAAATGAAACATATAGAACTCCAAACAGCCATGACCAAAATAAAATTATACAAAAATATATAATACAAATTCCAGAAATTCAGCACAGATGTTAGAGAAAGCTTGTAGTGAAGTATTTCAAGTTCTGAAAGAAAACAATTGTAACATAGTTTGACATATAGTGCAAAAGAATGTTTCAAAATTTCATGGAAGAAATAGAGATACTTCCATTACAAGAAGTAACTAAAGAAATTAATGACCACCAAAGCAACCCTGCAAAGTATACTGTAAGATACTTTAGACAAAGATAGAAATGACCACAATTCAAAGAACAGCAACAGAAAGAAACTACCAAACAGGGGAAATTAAATAAGAGAAAAAAAAAAAAAAAAAAAAAAAAAAAAAAAAAAAAAAAAAAAAAAAAAAAAAAAAAAAAAAAAAAAAAAAAAAAAAAAGAAAGAAAAGAAAAAACAAATGAGAGGAGAATATTATGACAGATAAGTGAATAAATGCCATTTACAGCCATCAATATAAATAGCGCCTCAGTTCAATAAAAAGAAATAGTGTGGGTAAAGGGTCAAGAAGCAAGCTTCAACAACACACTCTATATAACAAAGATATTTAACTTAAAACAAATTCATAGACTGAAAAATCAAAGGATGAAAATCCACCTTCTATGGCACAGGAAGACAGAAAAAGCAGAACAAGCTCTTCTCTTTGTAGGCAATGTGAATTTTCAAATGAAAAATGATCAAAAGAGATAATGTCACTACATACTTAGTAGAGGAGAATTAAAGAAGTGGTAATGATCATAAGTATGTATATACTGAGTATGGGAGAATCAGCTATATAAGGGGAATATTAATAGACACTGAAAATCAAATAAGTAATAATCCAATTATAACAGGAATCTTAACATCCCATTGTCACGAAAAGATAGATGAACTGGACAAAAACCCATTAATAAATAATAGAACTGAACCTAACCTGAGAATAAATGAACTCAGCACATGTTTTCACAGTGCTCCACCAAATATCATCAGAATACACATTCTTCCCAGCTGCCCCTGGGACATTCCCCAAAACAGAACATATACTAAAACATGCTCAAGCAAGTGCAAAGGAATTCAATTATCCTATGCATGTTATCTCACCATAACATAATGAAACTGGAAATTTTTGACAAAATAAATCGTAAAAACTCCATAAACACAAAGAAATTAACTAACACTCTCCTGAACAACCAATAGATAACAGATGAAATTAAAAAAGACATCAAACAATATTTATCATAGATGAGAATGCACATACAATATACCAGAACTTATGGGACTCAAAGCAGTTCTAAGAAGGGAATTAATTCAAGTGTTATCAGTTCTTGAATTGTTACAGCAGGAAAACTGAAGGAGCACAAATAGACAACATAATGTTGTGCCTCAAGATTTTAGAAAAGAGCAAGACGAATACAAAGACCATACAAAGTAGGAAATTGTGAAGACCAGACCGAAAATTTATGCAAGTGAGACTAACAAAACAATAAAAATATTAATGAATCAAAGAACTGGTTCTTTAAAAGAATAAAATTGATGAACTCTTAGGCAACTTTATCAAAAAAAGAATGCAAGACTGCAGTTCATACATTAAGGAATAAAAAGGGTGAAATCAGTACAGATCCAATGGAAATTTAGATTGTTCATCCATACTTCAAAAATCTATATTCTTATAGAATGTAAAAACAGAGACTATCCACACATTCTTAGATATATAGAATTAACAAAGCTGAATCAAGAAGATATAAAAATTCTTAATAATGCAAGATTAGTTGTGAGTTAAAATATAATTCAAAACTTATCAACAATGAAAAGCCTTGGTTCTCATGGATTCATATTTGAATTGTACAAGAAATTCAGAGAAGATTTAATGCAAATATTCTTCAAATCCTTCAACAAAATTGAAATGGAATCAGCCCTCCCTAATTGATTCCTGAAGGCAAGACTTACACTGATACCAAAGCCAGAGAAAGACCCTGCCGGAAAAGAGAATGACAGACCAAACTCCATAATGAGCATAGATGGGAAAATTCATAATACAATACTAGCAAACAAAATTCAGCAACTGGTGAAGAATATTATACACCATGGCCAACTGGGATTGATCTAAGGAATATAGGGATAGCTCAACATACACAAATCAAGAAATTAATGTACTATATGAATAGAGCCAAAGACAAATATCCCATCATCTCAATAGACACACAAAAAAAGCATTGACAGAACTCCAACACTCATTCACACTATAAAAACCCTACCAAAAATCAGAATACATCCATGTGGATGAGTTACAGCCAAACAAAGGATCTACAGAATAATGTACAGGACTACAAGATAAACCCTGAGAGGACTTCACTGACCAGATAGGAAATATAAAGTTCATGTGTTGGTATATAAGTCTTGATCTATCGAAGTCTTAACCATCCAGCAGAAAAGTATAAAAATGAAGTATACATCTCGGGGCCATAATATTAAGCTGAGCTGTTAATGGCTATGGTAGACAATTTCTTTGAATAACTCACTATTGTTGTAGAATGCTGGACTGTGTTGGATTGTGGTGTCGAGTTCAAGGACCTAAGTTAGTTGAATGACAATGGAGTGCCCACCTTTGACAGGTGTAGACAAAGGAAGGGGTGTAGAAAGAAAAAATCATGATGTGTGTGTATAGACAGTACAGTTGGGATAGATAACGCTGTGCTTCTACATAATTCTATGAGAGGCAAGATCTGCACTAATGGTGGTTGGATAGGATATTATGTCGGCTTCTAGTACTATGGTCATCCACTAGGAAAATAATTATTGAATTTTTGATATAATTCAGGTATAAAAAATAAGATAAGTAAGCAGCTACACTCTTAATTCACTGATAAGAGATATCTGCTAAAATAATATCTGTAAATATAATATCATGTATGCACCTTGTACAATACCAAAACATTGGGGCCAGGGAGATGGCTCAGTGGAATAAGCAGTTCCCTGAAAAGTGCAAGGGCCTGAGTTCAATCCCTGGTTCTGCAAAAACAAACAAACAAACAATACCAAAACATTATGAAAACAGTTTGCAATGTATTAATTTATTGAATCTGTCTTGTTAAGGTGTCTTGAAACTGTCTGATTGACATTTGTAGTTCAATAAAATAAAAAATAAAATAAGTAGCAGATTATCAAATAAGTAAATAAAAATGAGAACTTCTCAAAATAAATAAATAAATAAATAATCAGAATACATGATCTTTTACCTCAACCTCATAAAAGCCATCTGTGGCAAACTAACAGCCAATATCATACTAAATGGACAAAAACTGAAAGCTTTCATCCTCAGTCAGCAGCAATACAAGTATCTCCAGTACCGTTACTCCTATTTGATAAATTTCTGGAAACATTCACCAAAGCAATTAGATAGAAGAGATAAATAAAAGGAGAATGATAGCAAAAGACAAAGTGAAATCAACATTATTTGCAGATGGTATGATACTCGGTAGAAGATCCGCAAAATTCCACCAAAAGACTTGTAGGTTTAATAAAGAAACTCAGTAGTATAGCTGGGCACAGTGTCAACATACAAACATCAATAACATTACTCTACAAAAAAAACTAACTCACTGAGAGAGAAATGATGGAAATAATACCCTTCATATTAGCACTCAGCCATAAAGGAATGAATTTAAAAATCTAACAAAAGAAGTGAAAGATCTATTCACTGAAAGAGTATTCTGAAACAGGGAATTGAGGAGGATATCAGAAAATGAGGAGGCCCCTGCCCCCAAGACCTCCTAGCGAATGAGAATTTCTGAAACTCTCTCAGAGAGATCCACCCTAGCCTGGCCTGCAGTGCAAATCCGCAGAGCTCCTGCCCCCAAGCCGGCCAAGCGAGTGAGAACTTCTTTGATTTTTCCAGCCCCTGATCCACCCAAGCCTGGCTCAGTGAGTGTGTGGAGAACTTCTGGCTTCCGTGCATGCCGTGCCATCCAGAGCCCCTGCCTCCAAGCCTGCCAAATGAGTGAGAATTTTTATGAGTCTTCCGGCCCTTAATCCAGCCCAGCATGGTTCACTGAGTCTGTGGGAGAGCTTCAGCACACTCTGGTACCCCGTGAGCCAGGGGCACAACAGAGGGGAACCACAGGCTTACAATGGTTCTAGAAGGGCTGCAGCAGAAAGGAGCCAAACACAACAGCAAGATCCAGGCCAGGCATAATTGCATAATCTCAAACTTAATAGATCGGCACCCAAATCTCATTACATGCTAAGGTTATTACTGCACCAAAGCTCTACAACAAAGGTCAGAGGTCAGAGCTATAGAAAATGACAAAGACAAAAAGGAAAATGCTATCTCAGGCCTCAAGCACACCCATGATAAGTGCAGAGGACACAAGCTCAGCAGAAATGAATGAATTAACAGAGTTGGAAGGAAAAAAAAAAACAACAGAAAGGTATATAGTAACTCAGACCAGAATTAATGTCTGAAATAAAAAAAAATTTTTTTTCTGAAATAAACCCAGACACATATGGGAGAAAACCAATGCCCACCCAGAAGAAGTGCAGAGAATACTATTTCAGCTGAAATGTATGAATTAACAGTGTTGCAAGAAGAACAGCAGAAAGATAAAGGAGCAAGAAACATCAGAAAGATAAAGGCAAACTCAGAGCAGAAATAATTTCTGAAATAAAAAAACTGGATCTTTGAAATCATAGCATCTGAAGTAGAGAATCAAATGTAGAAATATATGGAGGAAACCATTCTGGAAAAAACTCTGCAGTAAAAGAATTAATAACTACCTCTAAAGAAGACATCAATAAAAAAACAGAGATCAGAAATATGACAGATTCCTTGAATGAGCAATACAGGAAAGAAATAGATCACATGAAGCAGAGTCAAAGACATACAGAAGAACTTAGAATCTCAATCACAAGTCTACTAAACCATTTGAGTGAAAGCGAAGAAAGAAATCACATCCTGAAGACGTTGGTGCAGCTAGTGAAAAGGTGAGAAAGGATCTCTTAAAAGCAACAAGGATGCAGGAAAAAATAATCCATTACCTGCAAGATGATGCCAAGATGCACAATGTGACATTAATAGGCATCAATGAGAAAGGAGTAAATACAAAGGATATAAAAAGAACATGAGCAGAGGTAATACCAGAAAACTTCCCATATATGAAGAACAATCTAAAATACAGGTAAGCGAAGCATACAAAACGTCAAATAACTTCAACCCCACTAAGAACACACAGAGATATATAATAGTCAAGATCCCAGAAATCCAACACATGAATAATATACTGAAAGCCGCTAGAGAAAAGAAGCAGACACATTCAAAGGAAAACCCAACACAATTAAAGCCAATTTCTCTACACAAACCATGAAGGCAAGGAGAGCATGGAGCAGAGTTCTTCAAGTCCTGCACAAAAGCAAATTCCAGCTCAGACCACTATACCATGCAAAACTCTCTTTCAAGTTTGATGTAGAAGTGAAATATTTCCATGACAAAGAAAAACTAAAGAATTCCATGATGACAAAGCCATCCCTGCACAGGCTACTGAAAGATGTTCTGGAGAGGTACCACAATGATTAGAACTCCATGCATGAGAAGAGAAGGAACCCACTAAATAGGGCAAACAAACACAGGACAAAAAGGAGTAAACAAAAGCAGGTAAATAACATGACAATCATAAGTCAACACATTTCAATTATAACCATCAGTGTAAATGTACTCAGTTCATCAATTAAGAGAAATAGACTGGCACAGTGGATTAGGAAATAAAACCCAACAATATGCTGTATACAAGAAACACACTTAACTCAAAACAACATTCATAGGCTCAAAGTCAAAAGATGGAAAACAATAGTACCTGCCCCAGCACCTCAGAAAAAAGCAGGAGTAGCAATTCTGTTCTCAGACAGTCTCAATTTCAAACCAAGAATGAGCACATGAAATAAAGAAGACCACTATATACTGCTTAGGGGAAAAATTCAAGAGGAAGAGGTAACACTCATAAAAAGCTATGCAGCAAACACAGGAACATCCAAGTATATAAAACAAATCTTAATTCACATGAAAAATCTAGTACCCAAGACCAAGTCTTAACAGGAGACCTTAACACCCCCTTATCTCAAAAAGATAGGTCAACCAGACAAAAAATTAGCAAGGAAGTAGCAGAACTGAACCAGAGCTTGGAACAAATGGACCTGGTGGACATATACAGAATGTTTCACCCAACCACAGCTGAATGAATACACATTTTTTTCAGCTGCACATGGGTCATTTTCCAAAATAGACCACATACTAGTCCATAGATCATGCTTAAGTATATGCAAAAAACCCAGAAATTATCCAGTGCATATTATCTGATTACAGAGAAATGAAACTGGAAATAAAACAACAAAATAAACCTGAAAATCCTAAGTACTTCAAAATTAAATAACCCCCCATTCGGCAATCAATGGGTTACAGATGAAATTAACCAAGCAATTCAACTATATCTACAATTCAATGAAAATTCAATCACAACTTATCAGAATTTGTGGGATGCGATGAAAGCGGTTCTCAGAGGGAAATTCATAGCTATGAACTCACACATTAGGAAAATGCAAGGGGAAAAAATAAAGAACCTAATGCTGCACCTCCACCATCTAGAAAAGGAAGAGCAAACCAAACCCAAGAGCCCAAAAAGATTAGAGTAGAAATTAATTCAATTGAGAAGAAGAAAACAATTCAAAGAATCAATGAATCAAAAAGCTGGTTCTTTGAAAGAAAAAACAAAATCGATAAGCCCCTAGCTACCCTCATCAAAAAGAGGACAGAAAAATTTCAAATACAAGCAATAAGGAATGAAAAGAGTGAAATCACCACAGACCCAGTGGATATTCAGAAGATTATCAATAGCTACTTCGAGAATCTTTACACTCACAGAATAGAGGACACAGAAGAAATGGACAGCTCTCTAGAAAGCTACAAATTACCAAAGCTGAATCAAGAATATAGAACAACTCTCAATAACCCAATAGCCAACAAAATATGAAATGTAATAAAAATCCTACCAACAAAGAAAACTCCAGGTCCTGATGGATTCACAGCTGAATGCTACATGAAATGTATGGAAGATATAATCCCTACACTCCTCAAATGCTTCAATAAAGTTGAAAAGGAAACATCCCTCCCTAACTCATTCATGGAGGAAAGTATTACACTGATTCCAAAACCAGGGAAAGACACAACTAAGAAAGAGAACTATAGGCTAAACTCCCTCATGTCCATAGATGCAAAAATCCTCAATAATAACCTAGCAAATAGAGTACAGCAAATCATCAAGAACAACATACACCATGACGAGGTAGGATTCATCCCAGGGATGCAAGGATGGTTCAATATTCAAACATCTATAAGTGTAATGTATTATATTAATAGACTGAAATGTTAAAACCACATGATCATCTCAATTGATTCAGAAAAAGCTTTTGACAAAGTCTAACACTCATTCATGTTCAAAGTCCTAAAGAAAATTGGAATAGAAGGCTTCTACTTCAAATTGATAAAAGCCATCTTTGACAACTCACTAGCTAATATAATTCTCAATGGGGATAAAATGAAATCTTTTACTATGAGATCTGGTACAAGACACGGATGTCCTCAATCACCCCTCCAATTCAATATAGTTTTGGAAACATTAGCTATAGCCATTAAACAAGAGGGAGAAATAAAAGGAATAAGAATAGGTAAAGAAAAAGTTAAATTATCACTATTTGGTGATGACATGATACTTTACATGGAAGACTCAAAAAATTCTACCAAGAACCTACTAGACTTGATACACAAATTCAGTAGCATATCAGGATACAAAATCAGTACTCAAAAGTCAATAGCGTTTCTTGACATAGATAACAAACATACTAAGAGGGAAACTATAGAAACGATTCCTTTTACAATGAATAAAGGAAAATGAAATACCTTGGAATTCACTTAATCAAGGAAGTCAAAGATCTTTTTATGGAAAATTACAGTACCTTAAGAGAAGAGATTGTAGGGATTCCAGAAAATGGAATGATATTCCCTGCTGCTGGATAGGAAGAACCATCATCGTGAAGATGGTCATACTCCCAAAACTGTTGTACAGATTTAACGCAATTCCTATCAAACTACCACCAAAATACCTCCCAAACCTAGAGAAATCATTCCATAATTTATTTGGAACCAGAAAAGACCTAGAATACCAAAGGCAATCCTGACCAACAAAGAATAGGCAGGAGAAATCACAATTCCTGACTTGAAATTATACTGCAAAGCTACTGTGATAAAATCAACATGTTATGGCAACAAAATAGTCCTTAGGATCAGTGGAATTGATTAGAACATGCAGAGACCTGTAAGAACAAACTCAGCCACCTGTTCTTCGACAAAGTGGCCTAACATACTTACTGTAAGAATGATAGCCTCTTTAACAATTGGTACTGGAAAAACTGGCTTTCTACATGCTGAAAAATAAACTTGACCCAGGTTTACCATCATGCACAAAGCTAAAGTCAAAATGGATTAAAGATTTCAATATGAAAAAATAAAAACTGAATCTCCTAGTAGAGAAAGTAGGAGGAACTCTTGAAGACATAGGGGTAGGCAAAGAGTTCATGAACAAACATGTGTTCACACAGGAAACAGTTGAAAGTATTAACAACTGGGAATTAACAACTCTTATTGAGATGTTTTTCCACGTCAAAAGAAATTATCAACAAAGTGAAAAGACAACCAACAAATTTCAAAAACATGTTATCTAATAAGCCCTCAGACACAGGTCTGCTGTGTAAAGTTCATAATGAAGTAAGATATATTAGGGCCCTCATATTTAAAGACCCAATCCAGAAATGGGTATCTGAGATGAATACATACTTCTGATAGGACAAAATTAAAGAAGCAAATAAATATATGAAAAAATGCTCCACATCACTAGCCATCTGTGAAATGCAAGTTAAAACAATACTGAGATACCATCTCACTCCAGAAAGAATGGCTATCACAAAGAAATCAAGCAATAACAAATATTGGAGAGGATGTGGCAAAACACGAAACCTTCTCCACTGCTGGTGTGAATGTAGACTGGTACAACCATTGCGGAGATCAGTGTGGAGACTCCTTACAAAACTAGGATTGGAAATCCTATTAAAGCTGACTATCCTCCTACTGGGAATTTTCCTGGAGGAACTGAAAACATGATATCATAGTGATATATGTGTACCTTTGTGTATAGCAGCACAATTTGTGATAGCCAAATCTTGGAAACAACCAAGATGCCCGTTACATGAGGAATGCTGGAAAACGATGTGGTATTTTTATAGAATGGAGTATTACTCAACTATAAAGAATGATAAACTTGAAGCATTTATATTGAAGTGGATGCCAATTTAACATATACTCATAAGTGAAATAAACCAGACATACATGTGCAAATATCGTATTGTCTCTCTAGTATAAGAAATCAAAAGAAGAAATGCAGATAGAAGTATATAACAACAACAAAAAGAATTTAGTCAAATAGGGTAAATTGAACTGCCTATGTTGCAGGGTAATAATCACCTTCTCTTCTGGGTGGTAAATTGAGCTGCGTATGTTGCAGGGTAATAATCACCTTCTCTTCGGGGTGGTAACAACCTAAGTTTGCTGATCAAAAATTGGAGAAATGGAAGGGCTGCAAGGTCAGCCAACATTTTGACCCTAGCCTTTCAAGGTCAGTGAAGACTCAGGACATAAGAGAATCTGTATATAACAACATGGAACTCAGTTGTGTCCCAAATTTTCTCATCAAGGAGATTATGGAACCACAGAGGAATGGGATCAATGATCTATAGTGTGCCTGGGGAGAGTCACATGGAGAGAAAACTTTCTCTCAGGCTTTCATAGAGACTAAATGGGTCAAGCCATGGCTGTGACTCATCCACTTGGCTAACACTGAGAAAAGGCTCTACAAAGTGAGGTAGAGGGATGTAGGATAAACCCTGAGGGGACTGACTTCATCAGATACAAAAGTTACATTTTTTTGTTATACAGGTCTTGCTTTATCTCACTCTTAACCATCTACCAGAAAAATATAAAAGTGAAGTACTTAAAATACAGCCATAATACTAAGCTGAGCTGTAAATGGCTCTAGTGAACAACTTTTTTGGATAACCCACTAATATTGTGGACTGCTAGTCTGTTGGATTTTTTGCTGTATTCCAGCACCTATAATAATTAAATGACAATAGAATACCCATCTTTGATAAGACTAAACAAAGAAAAGGGGATACAAAGGAAAGATCATTCTGTATTTGTATAAACAGTACAGTTAGGATAAATTTGGAGTACTTCTGCATAATTCTATGAGAAGAAAGATTTGCTCTAATGACATTTGGGCAGGATATCCTGTCTGGTCCTTGTACTATGGATAACCACTAGGAGGATAACGATGTTAGAAGTATTAATTATTGAAATTGTATTATAATTCAGCTTTATAAAAAAGATAAATTTACAGTTATATTCTCTAAATTCATTGATTAGAGGCATCTGCTCTAATAGTGTTTGTTAATAGAATATCATGTATGCACCTTGTAGAACAAAAAATACTATGAAAACAATATGTAATGTATTAATGTATCTGTCCTACCAATTTGATTTGAAACTGTATCATTGTTATTCGTTCTTCAATAAAATAAAAGAAAACGAACAGATATTCTTGCTCATGTATAAGAAGAATCAATATATTTAATATGGACATATTCCCACAATTGTCATACAGATTTGAGGCAATACCAATCAAAAAATGATTATCATACTCACAGAACTGGAGAAAACATTCCCAAGATTTATTTGGAACCAAAAAATACCTAAAATGGTAAAAGCAATTCTGGAAATGAAGATGGCAAATATTTTTTAAAAACCAACCTGAATTTAAATTATACTACAACACTTCCCTGGCAAGCACAAGGGCATGAGTTCAATCCCCGGTTCTGCCAAAAAAATAAAAAATAAAAAAAAGTTATACTACAACAATAAGCGATAGATTCAGCATGATACTGATAAAAAAATAAACTTGAGTAATATGGAATAGATTAGAAGAAGCAGATACAACTGCAAACACTTTCAGCTATCTTCCTTATCTTTGAGAAAGAGCCCAAATACATTCACTCCAAGAAAGATTGCCTCTTTAATAAAACAGTACTAGAAAAAAATGGCTTTCCTCTTGCCAAACACTAACACTTCCCCCAGGTTTATCACCACGCACTAAAATAAAGTCAAAATGCATCATAGGTCTAAATATTAAAACAGAAACATTAAATGTACTGGAAGAAAAACCAGGTAGAAATCTTGACGACATAGGGGTAAGCAGAGAGTTCATGAACAAAACCCAAACTGCAAAGGAAATACTCCAAATAGTCAACAGTTGGGATTCGATCTTATTAAAAAGTGTTTGCATATAAAGAAATCACCAACAGAGGAAAAGATGTCCCATAGTTTGGGAAAATCTTTTAGGTAACAGTCCCCACAAATATGACTTATGTTTATAACCTATAAAGAACTTTTTTTTAAAGGCAGAAAACAAACTCACTAATTTCCCCATATCTGAGAAATTGTCTGCTATCACTTCTGCCTATATTTTTTCATATCAGTTGTATTCACTCTTTCTTTCTCATTGTTGTCTATTACTATTATATTGTTCATCTTCGCATTGTTTTGCACATGTTGAATCATTTTTTCCTGCATCCTAGTTGTTTTTAAGAGACTTTTTCTTACCTTTTCACTAGCTGCAATGGCGTCTTCAGGATCTGAAACTCTATTCTCACTTTCATTCAGTTATGCCAGCTTGTGATTGAGGTTTTAATTCCCTTATTTCTCTTTGAATCTGTTTCATGCATTCTATTTCTTTCCTATATTACTCATTCAAGGATTCTATCATTTTTATATTGTCCTCTTTTTTTCTGTACTCAGTGTCTTCTTTAGAAGTACTTAGTAATTCTTTTATTATACTTATAATTTCTTTTTATTGACTTTAGAGATTATTTCTGATCCGATTTCCTCTATATCTTTCTGAAGTTGTTTCTTTACTTCTGATGCTATTATTTCAGAGGTTTCAGGTGTGTTATTTTCAATTTCTTCTATGATAGTGTCTACTGCATTTGTTCTGTATGGTCTCAGGACCTGAGAATTCATTTTGCTCCTTCTCTTTGTCATTTTGTATAACACTGTCCTCTGACCTTTGCTGGAGAGCTTTGGTGAAGTTACTACCTTAGCACCTACCAATATTCTTTTTTTTTTTTTTTTTTTTTGGTACCAGGACTGAACTCAGGACCCTGCACTTGCCAGGCAAGTGCTTTTTCTACAGAGCTATCTCCCTGGCCCCTTATTCTTACACAAGAGAGATTATGTGGTTAAAGCAGTTACAGTTTTGTATTCACAGAACTATAATTAGCAACACTAATAATGGGTAGTGACGTTTAGTAATTGACAAACTTTTTAACTAATGCGTTTGCATTTTAGACCATAAGAGTAAATATTGTGTCTGTGTAGTTAAGCAGATATTAAATTGAGAATTTATATTTAAATTAGTTCCCCTAAGTGTGTCTGCTCACCTCCCCTTGAGTTACATGGTGTCTTCAGACAGGCTAGTTCACGCTATTTACCCATTGCCCCTTCTCTCAATCAACAGAGAAACAGAAAGGATGGTATCATAGATCTTGGTCTAGCAAAGTGTCTCTAATTACTGGGTCCAGATCTAGCAAGTTTGAACTCATTCAGGTGGGCCTGGCTTGGGTCTTGGTGCTGCTCTCAGCTTCTTCCTGCTGCAGCCATGGAAGTGAACCCACTATGCCCCTGTGGCAAGATGTTCAGGTCCTGGATTGTCTGGGTGGGTGTGGTCCCTAGCCTCTCTACAGGGAGTTCTGCTGCAGGGTTCCACACCAGGCCTGTCAGATGGAGGAGGTTCCTGTGAGTGTGCAGAAGGATGGACACACACACACACACACACACACACACACACACACACACACACCAGGCCTGGATGCTTCCTGGAAAGGGATCCCCTGAGCAGGTGAGCAGGCCCACAAGCACATGCTGGGCCTGAGTTGCCTGAAAGGGGCCAGACTCCCCAGTTTAAAGAACTTTGTACCAAGCTTTTATACACTTACAAGTAATCATGGTAATTACATTAATAATTCTAGAAGGTTTACATTTCGCAAGGGTTTGTTGGTGAAGCAGGATATAGTTTCACTTACCCAAATAGTTTTCCTAATGTTTATTCCTAAAGTTGATGACTTGTCCTTCCTTCATGAGTTTTAGTTACTAGATGAGTTCTAGTTACTAGTGAGTTTATTAACTAGATGTGGTGTGTAAGAATGGGTTCATCTACAGTTTATGTGACTTCTAAAATGGCATTCATGAAAAAGGAAGAGGAAAAATCATGTAAAGAACACAGGGAAATTTCTTGAAACTATGTTAATTTTATTTCTCTACATAGCCTAATAAAGGACTCTTATGTCTTTACTGAACTTATGAAATTCTCTACATTCTATTTCCCAAAATGTCTTCATTATTGTCTGTTAGCCTTCTGTCATTACTGGGACAAATCCCTGACACCCAAAATGAAGGAAGGAAAGGTTTACTTATCTCACAGTTACTGGAAGTTTCAGTCCATATTTGGCTGGCTCCAAGGCAGAGTGGCACAGGGCAGAGAGCATCCAGTTCATGGAAGTGGAACATCAACAATGGTAACAGAGAGGAAGTCTGTTTCTGTCTCTCTTGTATCACATTCAGACTCTCTGCCCAAGTTGGGCATAGCACTCACACCCATAATCTCAGGAGTACTAAAACCTATAATCCCAATGGATCATCCATAATCCCAGTAAATCA
>PVKA01008911.1:52095-70943 GCA_004027165.1 Ctenomys sociabilis
ATATATATATATATATATATATATATATATATATAATTTTCTAAAAGAATAATTTTAAATTTTATTTGAAAGGGAAAAAGTCAAATAACAAGAACAAATAAAAATGATATGGAATTTCAAAACAAGAATATAAATTAATAATAGTTGTTATGTTACATTGTTGTCATCAATGTGTTGCTCAGATTACCAGATATAGGCATGCAAGATTGATCAAACAGTTAAACATTAACTCTTCCTTTCAATAACCTTAGTTTTTTCCTTGTTCTTTTCACTTTTTAATTTAAAGTACATATAAGAATAACAGATAAAACATCAGAAATGATATACATTTTAAAAGAAACAAGGTGATAGGTATTCAACAGTGGTTGTTATATTGCACATTGCTGTCTTCAACACAGTTGCTCAGATTACAGATACTATCGCATAATTTTTTTTTTTTTTTTGTCTTGTTGAGGCAGCATCTGACTATGCAGTTCAGACTGGCCTTAAGCTCACTTTGTAGGTCAGGCTGGTTTCGAACTCACAACAATCCTCCTGCTTCAGCCTCCCGAGTGCTGGGATTGCAGGCCTGTGCCACCACGTCTGGGTTATCATATAAGATTGATGTCTGCATATTTTCACTATAGGAAATATGTTAAATTTTCCTAATGGAGCCATACTGGGAAATATATGTATTTTAGGAAGGATGATAGTCAGTGACTTCCTTAGTCAGTTTAATCATTGTTGGAGAAAACACATGGTTCCCATAATTTAAGCATGGAAAGATTTATTTAGGATCTTGCAAGTTGCCATTTGCAGCCCCAAAACAGGAGAATATTTTAATCGTGGTGGCTCTGAAGTATAGAGTGATATGAAGACCAGGATATCTGATGCATCCACTGAAGTCATGCCCACAATGGCAAAATGATCTGACCAGAAGTTACTGCTAAAGAGCAACTGTGCTATAGCACTCAAATAGCCCTATTTGAGCAATAGTGACCTAACAGAAGTTCTGGCTCTGAATGCATGAGATTTTGAGAGATATTAGATTTACAAACCATACAGTGACCTAATAATTGAAAATAAAATCTGACAAAGATTCACAATCCTGCATTCAAAGAACAAAACTCCTAAGAATGAGAAACACGAGTACATAATTAAGAAATGATCAATTAGTAAGAAATAAGAAGGGCAAATAAAATTACAAAAGTGTTGGTTTGGAACAAATAATAAATTTTAATAAAATTAAAGTTCAGAAATAGGTTTGAGAGAGAGAGAGAGAGAGATAGGCTTACAGTCTCCAATTGTTTAGAGATTACAGTAAGGGGTCCAAAATTTAAGTGTAGTTTTACTAATATAAGTAACTTGCTTGTCTCATAATTACAAAACATGACAATTAAAGCTGAACCTGCATGGTAGAAAATACCTTAAATGCATCTACGGTAACACACACAAGGGCTGGGGAGAAAGCTCAGCAGTCTACATGCCTGCCTGGTGAGCACAAGACATGCATTCAACCCCCAGTAACACAGCCCTGGAACCCTGGGTGCACCATGCAGGCGACTGAACATGGTAGCATATCCCTGTAGTACTAGTGCTGAGGAGTCTGAGACAGGAAGATCACCGTGAGTCTGAGCTGCACAGTGAGAACCTGTTCCAAATAAATAAACACATAGGTAGGTTAAATAAATAAAAAAATTTTTAAAAGTTAAAAAGAAAAATAAACACACATTCACACACACACGCACACACACACACACACACACACACACACTGCTACCTCAGTTCAAGAAGTTAATATAGTCTATGATTCTAGAAAAGCTGACTGTTCCTGTTTGTGCAGGAAAGACAACAGCTGTTGTTTTCAACATGGATGGTGGCTGGCAATGAAAGGAAATTTGTGCTGAACACTTTCTTCCCCAAAGAATGGATAGTTCGAAATGGATAGTTTTCAAACAGAGGCATTCCTGAGCCAAGGTATTACAGTGTAAAATTTAGGAATATATTTTTTTTCCTTATAAAGTATCAACATTACTAATTTACACAAAAAACAAACAAAAATCACTGTGCTTGATATATGATGGTGAAATATAAGCATCAAGTTTCAGCATACTCATGAATTCACATTACTCAATAAGTTGAATAATGAACAACAGCACACACCATGAATTTATCTCGGTAGTCATGGGTATAATATAGACTTTCGTAAACTTGGGAAAATAAATGAGGTCATTGGCATAACCATGACAACAAAAGAGAACAGAAACTTAGCAAGTGAAGGACTGCTTATCCGTTCTGGGATGCAAGCACAGTAGTGCATGCCTGTAATCCCAGCACTCAGAAGGTTGAAGAAGGAGGAGGATCACCACAAGTTCAGTGCAAGACTTTACTATATAGTGAGTTTAAGGCCATCTTGTATCACACAGAAAGTCTGTCCAAAACAACAAACAAAACAGTAAAAAATACAAGACCTATACTGGAGAGAAGGAAATTCATGTCTACATTCTATGAAGACCAAAGGCAGTTAAACAAACATCAAAGACACTGGATTCCTCAAATCTCTGTGAACCACTTGTTTCTAAAATACCTATGGATTTACCTATTTTAATAATCTATAAAAGTTGTTGAGGTATTCAGGTTTAGATAAAGTATAAATCTAGGTAAAAGTACTGATTTTATCAAATGGTTTTACTCCTATCATCAAAACATTCCTATGTACAGTGAGAAAGTATGTACATGTTGCTTCCAAACTCTCTTGAATAGCCAAACTTATCATTTTTTTCCCTCTATTATGTTGAAATTCATTTGTTTCCTAGTTTTAACATCTCACATTATCTCATCATAAAACACTTTATTCCATCATTGTGCTGGTAGCGATAAATATCAATGAGATAGTCTGAGACACTGTATGTGAATCTATTGTAGGGAATGGACTGTGATTTACATGTGATTAAAGAATAAAACCAGCTGACTTTAACAAAACAGATTATCAGATTAGCTAATATAGTTGGCTTAAACTGACCCAAACAGTGAAAGAGGAAATGAGTGAAAATAAGAATAAAAAGAAAAAAAACAATCCGGCAACAGAGAGTACCGTTAGCTCTTTGATGATTGTTCAGTTGAATTTTGCACATACCCTTCTCTATAGAGAATTTGTGGTGGATTGACTAATGGTCAGTTTGAAATCCCCAGGCGAAATGAATAGTGTGGTTCTGGGCATGGAAGACACACCTGAAGAGCATAGCCTACAACATAAAAGAACTGCAGGAGGAGGAGATGGCATGAGGTTGACCCTCCTGCAGAGGCTTGTTTTCTCAATATGAACTCAGAGGTTCTCTTCCGATGAGGAGTACGAGTGCTCACTATCACTAAGGATGGCTGTGCTTCTTTTTGGGGAGCTCTGATCCTTCACTTGAGCATTGCTTCTTGGATCCAGTTCAGATCACTCAGCTTGTTGGCAGAGATCCATTATTGTGATGGCGTACACTTTACAGCTTCTACTACTGACCTTTGAGCCTTTTCAGTGCTGACTTTTCACACAGACTTGCATGAGACATCATGCTGGCTTCCAGGCTTCCAAGTGAATTCACAGAAGTCATTCCTGCGGTTTCTACATCTTCAACTGGACCCTTGAGGGACACTTTTTTGGTGTCCAGACTATTAGAAGGATTTTTAGGTCTCTACTGTGTAGAAAGATACCTCACATACTTCTGCATGTCAGTAGGTGAATATAGTAAAATAATCTAATAAACTATGTGTTATCTATTAAATTCTTTCCCCTGTAAATCCTGACTACTACAGAATTCTTTCCTTCCTAGCTAGTACAGTGATGGTGGATTTCATGTTTCATTCTTTGGTTAGAATCTGAGAGGTACTTAAAGGTCTGACATTCAGGGCACCTTCAGGTCACTCACACCTTCATCAGTGGTGGTATTTTCATGTTGTGCTTACAGGAGAGTACGACTACAGCAGATTTTGTCATGAGACAGAACACCACCATGACGGTCCTATCAGAAAGCCATGCAGATGGACAGAATGGGATGTAACTGGGACACAACAAAACTTTTCTTCCTTGGATTAATTGAAGTGGGTGATTTGTGTTAGCAAAGGAAAAGCTACTCAAGAGAAAATATTGATACCAGAACAGTTGATTGCTTGCTCTTAGCATAGCAGGCCATGCAATTCCCAAGCCCTAGGAACTAGCTTGAGGAAGAAGGGTGGAAATGGTGGAAGATGCCAGCCATAGAAGCACTGCAATGTTGTAAGCAGAGCAGATGGGTAATTCTGGTCAAAATTCAGGTAGCAGAGTGATGATAGGCAGGGACATTGAAGGGGAGACATGGGAGGTTTCTGGGAAGATGAAAAGTTCATAGACAATTAAAGGAGAGGCTCTGTAGATTACACACTGTCCAAACATCTCTCAACATTTTGCTTTGCAAAGTTTAGGTTGGAGTGTACTTATATAGTGGTGCTGTACTGAAACCTTGAATGGCAGAAATTTCAAGACTGCAATGTGCAAGCTGTCATATAGGTAGTACTTCCATTTTTTTTTTTGCCAAATTCATGATATTTCAGGAGGAAAAGAACAAAATAATTTGAAAATCTTGAATTTTCCCCAACTGTGACTTTTGTACTTGAAGGCTCAAGGCATTTTCCTGAATATATTAGAGCCATTAAAGACATCTAGTATATTATTCAAGAAATAAGATGCCTCAAAAGAATGTAAAACCTATAGTATCCATCCCTTCAGATACATTTGTACAGCTGTGTTGATCTTTAAGTTAAGAAAACAATTCCTTTGACTACTACTCAACAAGTGCTCTGTGTGAAATGCTTCCCATGAATTTGTTTTTCCATAAGGAGGTATAGCAAAGAACTAATGATGCAGCCCTAAATTCAGGCTGAAAGTTGAGAAGCTCTCTGAAGGGTCAAGGGTGAGAGTCCATTTAAGGCTGAGAGGCTGGAGCTTGATATTCATATACAATTGTAGAAGTACGATCATTGCATGAATCAGGTCTACTCACCATAAGAGGTTCATTCCTATCATATTTTTATTTATTTTTATTTTTTGATGTTGAAGGTAAAACTTTATTGGAAAGAAAAGCTTCTGTCGGAGAGAGACAGAAGGAGGATCCAAGCAGGTTGCCTGGGGAAGCTGTCTCTTCCAGAGACTTTTATAGTGTAAAGCCATGTGGGACTAAGGTGGAGAGAATGGGAACTCATTTAGGTGGATGTGAGGTGGGACAAAAAATTATTGAATTATGGTGGCCATATTGAAATATGGTCTCTGACATCAGACTGTGGTATCCCTGAGCAATCTCTGGCAATATCAACAGATACACAGGGAAGTGGGCATTTCTAATCTAGTCATCTCCTAAGCCAATAGAAACGACAGTTGAGATTAACCATCAAACTACAATGTATGAAGAATAACTGGATATAGATTCAAGGAATAACTATTTCCACAACTCAAGGATTTCCTGACAGATATAAGGATAACAGAGATTTTGTATTGTCTCTGTTATTTTTCTCTCATTGCTATGACAAAATACCCAACATCTAAAATTAAGGTTGGAAAGGTTTATTTAGCTCAGTTTGTGGAGGTTGCAGTCCATAATCATCTGGCTCCAATACAGAGTGACGCATGAAAGACAGCATCAGGTCATGGCTACAGAAAACAGCAAAATGGCAAGAGTAAAAGGGAGGAGTAGTGGCAACAGTTGCAAGTCTGTCTTCCTTATGTTGCTATCAGGCTTTCTGGACCAGGCTGGGTAGAGTACTCACACGCATAATCCCATCAGCATTTTACGCCCATAATCCCTGCAGCACTCACACACATAATCTCATTACTGGATCATGAGTTAATCATAAACTCTAGAAGTTGCCCTATAATTGCATGATGTTTCGGGGGGGGGGGGAAACTAGAAAAAAACCATAATATTTTGTTCCCAGTCCCCTAATAATTCATGAACATTCTTTTATGCAAAAGGAATTTTAGTACATTTCTAAGAGTTAACAAAGTTCTAACAGTTTCAGCATTGCTGAAAAGTCCAAGTCCCAAGTATTCTCTGAGATCTAAGGCAAACTCTGAGCTGTGAGACCCCGTACAAATAAAAAGAAAGTTAAACTATTTTGACATTCAATGGTGCAAGGAACAAGGGAGATGGCTTAGTAGAATAAGCACTTGCTTGGCAAGCACAAGGGCCTGAGCTCAATCCCTGGTTCCACCAAAATAATAATAATAATAATAATTCAATGTCACAAGAGAAGCATTACCATTCCAAATGGTATAAATCGCATGAGATCAAGCAGTTGGACCAAAGCAAGTTCAAAGCCCAGCAAAGCAAACATTAAGTCCTATAATTACATGTGGAACATCTGAAGCAATCTGTGATGAGTTGTGAGCTCCAAAGTCCTTAGATGGCTCCATCCCTATGGCACTTTTAGTAATAGCTCCCATGGCTTCTCTCTCCAGAGCGTAATGCTCCCTTCTTAACACTTTCTTTTGATGATTTATCTTCCTGGCTTTTGTAAATTTCTGAGGTTGATGATAGGTCAGGACCCAAAGTTATTGAGGAAACCTGCACCAAATACTCTCCCTCTTTGTTTCCCAGGTGCCCTACTACCAAACCCTCTCCCCCTTAGCCTAACACAGATCCAAGCCCAAAACCATCCGGGCAAGCAACCACAGAAACTCTACTTTGTTAACATTGAACATCTCCCACAGACCTGGTAGCCTGCCAAGATAATCTTTCCCTCAGGTATTCTAGCCCATAAACATCCCCCGCTGCAAACCTCTTAAGTCGATGTGTTTTGCCTTGTTCACTGCTATCTTGGTTCACTAGATAGACAGCCTGCTTGCTGTCCCCAAGAAATCTTTTTTTCATATCAGAATGCCTAGTCTGGTTGATTGTGTGGGTTGATGCCTAATATTTGGTGCCAAAAGATGAGGAGGGATGCTAAGGCATCTGCCAGTCCCTCCCATCCAGGGCTTTGTCCCAGTCTACCGCCAGCCCTTCTGAGAAGACTGCAAGCCTTTGACTTCCCTTGCTGACCTAAACACCTTCATTACACCTAAAACTTTAAGAATCCCTCATTCAATCTATCTTAAAATGCAAATCTCTCCCATTGTCCAATTTGTTGGGGAAAAAAAGAGGACCATTTCTCCCTCAGGACATACTACCTACAATCAACTTCTTTTAATTTATCAAGAAGGAATGTCTCCAAGCCTTCCTCCCTTTGAAGAGTTAATGTAAAACTAAATGTAAAAAATTACTCAGCTTAACTTTCTGTGACCCTTCTTTCTTGTATGACTGCAAGAGGCTTGGTGTACCATTGATAAATCATCAATAGACTGAGAGTTCCCATAAAACAATGCATCCAGAAAACATCATGCTGAGTAATGGCCATGCTGTCCCTAAAGGTATTGTATGTTAAATGACAAATTTCTTTGCCGAGCAGGATGTGGTTTCTACCTTTAAAACTTCTACACTTCTAGGGCTCCTGGCCATTTGTCCTCTCCTGTATGAGTATGATCAAGCAGTCCTGGGCCTGGTAATAAAAGGCTCATACTTAAATTTTAATATTGAATTCTGGTCTGGTTTCTTTGTTGAGAACCCGGGATCTCATTAACTGGGGATCAAATAGAAATCAGTTTTTTTTTTTTTTTGTTTTTTTTTTAACTGTAATTTTTGGCCCTGGGCTCATACAGGTCTCTGAAACTTTTGAAATTCTTTGTTGATTTGGACATGAGCCATTTGGAACCCTTGCTGTAAGAGTGTTTTTGTTCTGTTGGGGTACCCTTTGGTGAATCACATGAGGAGTTGGATGCAACATAAATTCCCTGGACTCTGCTCCCTTCCTTGATGGTGGATCAGAGCATTGGATTTGTCTTTGGTCTCATTGTGTCATTGTTCCTTGTCTGTTGTCATTTGTAATTATGGGTCAGAGTGCTTTTGCTCCTGTGTCACCATTCAAATGTATTTTCGACAATTTCCAGGATTTCAGACTATGATCCTCTGGATCCCCCTGGGCAAGAAGCTCTTAGAAGAGGCCAGCCCTGCCTCTGTGCCTGTGACCCACTTCTGAGTGGTTTTTGGTGCCATAAGATGACTTGAGCTAACTTCCCCAAAGTGGCTAGAGGAGCAGAATACTGCAGTGTGAAAAGAGCTAACAGGACTTGCTCTGACCTAAATAGGATTAGATTGGTTTTTGTTCTCTCGAGGCTGGTGTTGATGGGCCCTAACTTCTAAATGTGAAACTTATGTCCCTCTATCTCAGATGAGCAGTCCTGAGATATTATTTGCACGTTGTTTCTCTCAGAGAGACTCTGTTTTCCCATAGATAAATATTCCTGGATTTGTCTCGGGCCAGGGGCCCCATGAGGTTTGTTTTCCTCATTAGTTTTGAATTTGTTGCAGGGAGAACTCTGTGTTAACTATGGGAATGCTGGCAGTTTGTTTTGGTTTGAAATCCTGCTGAGAGTAAAATAAAAAAAAGGAAAACCAAAATTTCCCAGCATGTTTTGTCCATTTTTGTTTGTCCGAGTTGTTTGTTCTCTTTTCCCAATGCACCTATGTCTCCAGCTGCACTTGTGTCAGGGTGAGGGCAGTGCTGTTAGTTTGCTTCTTCTTTCCCTTCTTGCCTTTTGTGACAGTGTACCTGGAAATGCATAAGGGCACAGACCTAGCTCAGTTGCCGCATTGCATTGTGATTACTGCCACTGTGTCAAATTACATAAGTCTTGGGCTTCTACTGTGTGGATCGAGAGGGGACACTGCTGGGATCTTTGTTATGGCTGGAACAGTACAGAGAAAACTGACTGTACTGGGCTGCATGATTTGGAACTTTGATGGGTCCCAAGGTGAATATGGGGAATGCTTTGGGGAGTATTGTTGTCTCATCCTGGGTGCTATGATGCCCAGGGGAGCTTTAGCCATGGGTGCTGCTCTTGCTTTGTCTTCTGGGTTTTCTCTCCCTATCTCTAAACCCTCCTCTTACTGTTGATCTGATGGCAGGGCAACAGCAGCTCATGGAGCTCACCAGCTCAGCTCATGGGCCCTTATTTGTCTTCCCATTTCTAGGGAGGCTTACTGTTCTCCTGCTGCAGCCATAGGAGGTGATGCTAAGTTCTCCCACCCCAGCCTATGCTTTTGGTTATCTGCTGCAAACTGCAAAACTAATGTCTACAGGAATAAGTTACTGCTTCATAGCAGAAAAAGTACAAAATAAAACTATAGACAGGAAAAAAAAGTGTTTCATCATAATTTAACCTGGCCAGAAATATATTTGAGTGCCCTGTGGTTTTGTAAAGATATTTGTTTAATCTACATATTTGTTTATAGATTTATATGTTGTTATCTAAGCTTTAAATATAGACTTTAAACCATGTTTTCTCCTGAGTTACTGGCTGGTCTAAATGCTATCTAAATATATATATATATAACCAATATGAACAAAAACTTCCGTGATATGTATGATAACTAAACAGGACATTTCATCCTCACTGCTTTTGTTATGCTGATATATAACTTTCGATGTCAAATGTTCACTGTAAAAGTACAACTGCTGCCTGTTAACAATTTACAGAGATTTAACCACTGAAATGTCCATGGTTAATAAAAATAATAGTTCTCTGGTTACACTTTATATTTAAGGTGCTTAAGTCTGCTCCTGGGGCTGGGAAAATGGCTCAGTAAAATAGGCGCTTCCCTGACAAGTGCAAGGGCTTGAGTTCAATCCCCAGTTCTGAAAAAAAAAAAGTCTGCTCCTACCTAACTGGATCTGTTATGCTTTTCTTAGATTTCAAGATAAATTCTTTTGTACTCCTTTGGTAGGTACTTTTCAGAAATTGTTTACCTTTAACAGGAAGGACCCAAGAGGGTGTGGGGGGACACAAGTGCCAATGATATGGACATTATGTCCTAAGGATTCAGAATTCACTTTACTGTTCTTAAAAAGGTTTTATCTAAGAATCTGGTGCTTTTAGGTAATAATAATCCTAACTTTTTTTATCTTACAGTGTGAAGATGACTTGCTGTTAGCTGGAAGAGCCCAGGACCACAGAGTTATGAGAATTCCTGGGAATGATGGGTGTTTTTGTTGTCCTTGTTTTTAGATCCACTTGGATTAAAATTCAGAATAGCAAAAGCATTAAAAAAATTAAACAAGAAACTCTCAAGGGCTCCTGCTCTGGCCCTACAAGATATCACTGAGCCCTTTCAGCTGTTTGTTCATGAAAAAGGAGTTTCAAGGAGAGTCTTAAATCAGACCTTAAGGCCACAGAAACGCTCTATGGCCTATCTATCCAAAGACTGGACTATGTGACTACTGGGGGCCATCATGCTCACAAGCCACTGCAACAGATTCGGAGGCTGATAAATTAACTCTGGAGCAGAAGGTGAATATGTTGGTGCTTTGTGCAGTAGAGACACTGCTGTAGGGCTTTGATAAAAGGTGACTCTCTGGCCCTAGGCTAAGAGTCTCAGATTCAACTCTTGAGACTATACAAGGCATTAATCCTGCAGTCCTCCTTCCAATGTCATTGGAACGCCCAGAATAAAATTGTGTCTGCCAACAGGGAACCTCCCTTTTTGAGGATATAGAAGAGGACTTCACTGAGATCAAGTTGACTAGTCATCCCCCTGTAAGGGCTCCCCATTATGGTAGGCTCAGATAATGGACCTGCTTTCATGGGTAGAGTAGATCAGAGCCTTTCCAGTATTTTGGGCCTAAAATAGAAGGTAGACACCATGTACTGATCCCAAAGCTTGGGCCAAGTATAGCAGCAAAACAACACCCTGAGCAGCACCCTATCCAGGAGACTGGTGCCAGGAGACAGGTGCTGACTGGGTGTCTATGCTTTTGATGGCCCTGCTGCTGTCGTGCTGCACCACATAGCGGGATGGGCTCACTGCTTTTAAAATCCTATTTGGAAGACTGCCACCCTTGGTGCTGGCATTAGAAAAACTATAAAAGATTGAAACACAAAGGATCACTCCTTTTGAATCCCTAAGTTGGGGGAAGAGATCTTGACATCCATTTCTTTCTTTTTTTTATTTTCTTTTTTCATTGTTCCTTGTGTGTGTGTGTGTGTGTGTGTGTGTGTGTGTGTGTGTGTGTGTGTGTCTGAAGCTCCCTCAAGGGTGGGTCTGGTAAGGTAGGGGAGATCGAACCACAGTATCCTGCTCCTGACTGCGTTTGCATAAGCAGATGCTTAAACAACTGAGCTAACAGGCAGGCCCCTTTGACATTCATTTCTTATCAAGAACTTGTACAGTCCTTACAGTCTCTTCAGTCTACTCTGCAGGCTACACACTACCTCTTCCACCTTCACCACCCACAACCCAGAGAAGCTGACACTTCATTGGCAGCTGAGCCTTGGTGTGGATCAAAAAGTGAAACCTGTCAACTCTTGGACCCCACTGGACTGGACCATACACTGTTATCTTGAGCACTCTCATCATGGTCAAGGTAACAAAAAAACATTGGATTCACCACTCCCATATTAAGCCAGCCTCCACAGATCAACATTCAGATAAGTGAACTTTATAAAAGACTGCCGATTCCCTCAAGGTCAAACTGACCAGATGTGGCTCTATTAGTTCTTGTTAGGACTAATAGAGGCTCTACACTCTCCCACTACTTATACATGGTGGCTGATTCAGACCTTAGATGGGGCAAAAATTGCCACTCCAAACTTAGAGTTCTATATCTCCCTATCCAAAATTTTTGGATGTAAAAATGATAAAATAAGCCCCAATGAGAAAAATTTTCCAGGGGTCTCCACCATCTATCTGTATCCCTGCACAAGCAGCTTGAGGGGATGCCACTGAAGATGGTGAATTCTTCTGCAAGAGTTAGAGATATAAAACTACCTCCCCTTGGGAGACAAAAGAATCCCTTTTCGAGTGTTACTAGGGTCCCCTTCATTGACCAATCATATGATAAACTAAATGAATCAAGGATTTGAATCATGTACAAAAACCAGTGGGGAATGTGAAGAGTTATTGTAAAACTAAATGTAAAAAATTACTTTGCTCAACTTTCTGTGACTCTACTTCCTCATAAGATTGCAAGAAGGCTTGGTGTACCATTGAAAAACCATCAATAGACTGTGTGTTCCTAGAAAACAATGTGTCCAGAAAAAATGTATGCTGAGTAATGGTCATGCTGTTCCTAAAGGTACTGTTATTTGTTTGCCAAACAGGATGTGGTTTCTACCTTTAAATTTCTATACTTCTAAGGCTCCTGGCTGTTTGTCCTCTCCTGCATAAGTATGATCAAGAAGTCATGAGCGTGGTAATAAAAGGCTCATATTTAAATTTTAATATTGGATTCTAGTTTGGCTTCTATGTTGAGAATCCATAACACTCCCCAACTTTAACCTGTAAGAAAGATGACTTTCTGTACTTTGATTTTCTTTTCTTTCTGAATGTGATTGATATATTACCTACTTTTATCATTGAATCTGTTGCTCACATTAACAGATTTAGCTATGCAAGATGAGAGATATGACTGAATATTACCACATGGTTTCAAGAAATCTTAAATTTTTGTTCTCTCTCATTTTCTTGTGTTACATTTTTTAAAAATTTACTTTAAAGAGTGTATATGTATGACATTAGAAATGGTACACATTCAGAGGACCAAACTGACAGGTATTTCAATCATGGTTGTAGCATTACACATTGCTATCGTCAATATACTTGCTTAGTTCACAGATATCAGCATAGAGAGTTAGTAATGGTGAGATTTCTACACATTGACTGCTATTTTCAAAAACCTGATGGAAATTCTTAGAACAATTGCCTTATTCATCTTGTATACCATATACATGTATGGCTTTGCCCGTGCCATATTTCCTAACTTTTCTCATTTCTCTCTCTTCATTGTTTAATCCTTAAGTTTTATTTCTTTCCAACTGTGTCTGTTATACCTTTCAGTTTTTATTTCTTCCTTTGAGTACTTATACTAGGGAGACAATACAATATTTACACATGTGGGTCTGGTTTAATTCACTTATGAGTATAGCCTCAAGTTGCATACATTTACCTAGGAAGGCTTTCAGTTTGTTTTTCTTTATAGCTGAGGAGTACTCCATTGTATAAAGACAGCACATCTTTTTCATCCATTCCTCAGCAGACAGGCATTTTGGTTGTTTTCAAGATTTTGCTATTACAAATTGTGCTGCTATAAACATGGGCACACATATATCACTATGATATGATGTTTTCAGTTCTTTTGGGAAAATCTCCATAAAGAGAATGGCCAGATTGAATGGGATTTCAGTCTTAATTTTTTGAGGAGTCTCCACATTGATTTCCATAATGGTTGCACCAGTCTACATTCCTTCTCTACATGTCTTGAAGATAAATGTCATTTCTGGACAACTTGTTCACCTCTGCCTCCAACCCTCTTCCTTGTGACTCATTCAAATCATATCTACAATGGATAGCCTCTAAATTCCTCCAAGGTTCCTGCCAAGATTTCTACATGACTGACCCTTTCTGCTCTTTGATTTTCTATTTCATCCTGACTTCTCCTAGTGGGAAACTCTTCTTTGGATAGCTTATCTCTGAGCTCTATGCCTCTTAAACAGCCCTGGACTCTTTCTATGAAGTTGTGTCAACACTCCCATGTTTATAGTAGCTACTTCACTTCCTGATTTCTCAACCTTCAGGGGCTCAAGAGGTACTCTCTATTTTCTTTCTCTCCTCCAGCCTTTCCTCATCACCCTCTTCCAGTTACAAAAATAGCTAACATATTTTCCCCCCAAAGCGTGTGCTCCACCCTCTGCTATTGAGCTGACAGCATGATAGCAGCTCTTCCTTCTCACAACTTGGCCTCCTTTCTGATCAGGGATGCCAGCTCAGAGGATTTTGGCCCCAGTTCCCTTTTGGGACTTCTGCAACATCACCTTCACCTTCAGTCTCCTTTCACTTTGCCTCTCCCTACTCTGTCTCTCTGCTATCAGGGGCTTCTATAACCTCAAAGTCAAATGCCTAGTTTTTCTCTGCCAAACAACCTGGCCACAATACAAGTTGGACAATAAGACTATCTGCCTTCCTCCCCAGATACTCTTGATTATGACACCTTCATTAATTTACATAACTTTTGTTGTAGCAATGGAAAATAGTCCAAGGTCCCCTGTGTTCTCACTTACTTTTCTCTCCAAAATCATCCTGAGCTCTGCCTTCCCCTATATCTAGCTCCACAGAGCTACAGCCTTCAGAGCATCCACCTCTGCTGTCAGCACCATTAAAGCTGCCATTGTCTGCACTGCAGCAGCCTCTCCCATGACAAATGCTACTTCACTTTCTGACTTCTCAACCTTCAGGGCCTAGAGAGATACCTTACACTCTATCTGCTCCCTCTCCCCCCTTTCCTCACCTCCCTCTTCCAGTTATAAAAATAACAAATAACATGTTTTTCCCCCAAAGCATTGGCTCCTCCCTCTGCTATTGGGCTGACAGCAGCATATCAACCCATGTATCCTGGCCTTTCCAGTTAAGCATGCTTCTTACACTCACTCCATCCACACCCCAACTACTTTGGTGGAGACCCTAAGTCACAGCTCCTTGTCCCTGCCTTTACAGTCTTCTTGCCAGCCTGCAAGTCCAGGACTTGTGAATTGTCAGTGCTCTCTATTGTCATGTTCCTAATCCTTATACTCTGCCTAGTTTGCTTATTCCTATTCAAGCATGGTAACCATAAATAAAATATTTTTATGTTTTTCAGATTCTTATAAGAGGTCTGTGATAATTAACCTACAAAAGTCCTGACTAGTCTCTCGTAATTACAAACTTAAACAGGTCATCAAAACATAACCTGGCCAGAGATATATTTGCATACAATTTGATTTTGTAAAGATGTTCATGTGTGTTGCATATGTGTTTATATGTCCTTCTGTCAACAGCTGTTCCTCTTTTTATTTGAGCTTTAAAATATGAAATTAAAAGCATGCTTTCTCCTGAGTTACCACCTGGTCTAAATAATATCAAAATTAATTTAAAATTAAAGAAAAATCATTAAAGTGGAATGATTTTTGAACAGGACTGTTGATTTGTGGATAGAGGGTGATCAACCTTTATTCATCAGTAGAGAGTCCCCAATAATCTCCTTAAAAGACACCTTAATAATTTAGTCATTGATAAAAGACAAAGATTTTAAAAACATTAAAATAGGTTTTCTACTTATGCCTTCTTATCCTGCAGATATTTATAACAGGTTCTTGTCAAGCTAACATAAAGTCATCAGTCAAATGATAATTTTCTAACAAACATTTATGCCATTACATTTAGAGATGCTTAAACAGAATGAAAATTTCATCATCGGTTACGACTGTTAAGTGGCATTGACGTTTATGACTATTGATGTCAAATGTTCTCTGTAAAAATGTGAGTACTGTCTCTTAACATTGTACAGTAATTTAAAGGCTAAAATATCCATGGTAAAAAATAACAGTGCTCTGGTCACACTTCATTTCCATCATCCACAATATTGTCACTAGATGAACAACCCAAAACTTTGGCAAAATGCTTCTCTCAGATTACCCCTACCAAGACTTACCCCAGCAAGCCCTATGAATGACAACAATTCCTCATCCTGATCTCCAGACTTGGATCCACAATTCCTCTTGTCAGCAGGAAGTGGCCACATAATTTCATTGCCCGTTTTCTATCAAATAGAGTCTCCAGTGATAGGTCAGGACTCAAAGTTTCCCAGGCAACTTGCTCCAAACACTCTCCCTTTTGGATTCCCAGGCACCCTGCCCCCAAACCCTCTCCCCCTTGACCTAACACAGAGCCAAACCCAAAACCTCAGAACAGGTACCTGACTTTGACCTGGGCAAGCAACCACAGAAACTCTCCTTTGTTAACTTCAAAAGTCCCCCACAGACCATGTAACCCTGCCAAGATTAGCTCTCCCTCAGCTGTTCTAACCCACAAACCTCTTAAATCCCTGTGCTTTTCCTTGTTCACTGATGTGTGATGGCCAGCCTGCTCTAATCTTCTCACATCAGAAAGCCTGGTCTGGTTGATTGTGTGGGTTCATGCCAAACAGTTTCCACTTCACTTTAACCTTTTCACTCTCTGCCACACATGCTGCCCTCTCAGGGGCACACTACCTGGTCTTCCAACCTTCTGAAATCTAGGAAGAAGACTTCTTAACCTCATAACACTTGCATTTTTCATTCATCTAAAACCAATGCCACATGAATGATCTGTTGGCAGCTGGAGCAGTAGCCATGTTTTCTTCTCTCTTAGCTGTAGGAGTTGAGTGCCTGGATCACTGAGTACTTTGAACCTGATTCCAAGTACCACTGATTCTCTGTGCCACTGCCATTCTGGAATCTGATGCTTTGTAGCTTTTTTCTCAAAGCAAAGTCCCTCAAGTTCTGAGGTTGAAAAGGGTGGAGACATGCTATCTCCTATAATGCTTTCATGTAATCTTTTGTATTCTGTTGTTTATTCTTGGCAATGGTGATCCTCTCAGCTCTAATTTTTGCATTCCACAATTTTATTGGCACTTTCTTTCTGTCCCAGCTCACATTTTAAATTATCATCCTAGGCTTTTTACTATTGATTCTCCACATAAATCTGATAAAAATTCCAACAAAAGGCAGGCCATTGCCTCAACATTTGGCTTCCCTGAAATTTAATTTACAAGATTAATCAGTATGCTATGCTTAATCTCAATATCAGGCAAAGTCTCTGTCTTTGAGGCATGAACAAAATTCAGAAAACCTTTCTGTCAAGCCATACACATCATTTAGAGTTCAGTAATCAATGTAGTCCTTTTCAGCAGGAACATCCCCAGCCTGGACTTTACAGGTAGAGTTTCTACCAGACTTCTGGTCTTCTGAGCTCTAACAAGAATCTCATATGCAGAGTAGCTGAAGCCACTTCAGAGATTATCTTTTAAGTGACATCTCTAAACACTTCCGCTCTCTTTCCTAAGCCATTCCCAAAGGCTTGTAAACCACATGATCACATTTAGCCAAAACAATGATCATACTCTTAGTACCAAATTCTGAAAGATATCCTGGATGCAGTATAAGGAAGAGAAACAGGCTTGCCCTCTGCTTCCGCTGCCATTGTTGCCACTACTTCTTCCTGATCCTCTTGATGTTTTTGTTTTCCATTGCTATGAATGGCTGCTCTGTGCTATGTGCCACTCTTTCTTGGAGCCATCTGAGTATGGACTAAAACCTCCACAAACTGTGAACTAAATAAACTTTTCCTTCCTTAATTTTGGGTTTCTAGTACATTGTCCCAGAAACGAGAGAACAGTAACTGAGACAGGTACCTCTCTTCATTTATTAATGAAGATTATGAAAGAAGAAACTAAGGCAAGGCTGCCTTATTGGGGAGCTGTATGGAGCTTTGAGAGGCAGACAGTGGCTGGATCCAGCAGACAGCATGGATTTCTGGCTGGAGCACATTCCAGTGCTGGAGGCAGTCCAACAAGGTGAAAGCTTCCAGCAGCAATATCTTATTGAAAGCAGTGCTTGTTTTTACTAAGTCATGGGGTACTACCTCACAGCCTTGCAAGGGGGCGGGGTGGCACTCAGCAAGAACAGGTGCAATGTATATAGCTGCTGTCAGCTAGAGCCCAGGTGGATGTCAATACCATTAATCATGCCACCTGTGTCTGCAATGACTTTGTCTAGAGCAACACTGCCCATGTGAAACTCTTTCTGTCCTATAGGGTGAAGGACAATATACTATATACACAGCCTTTTCACTTCACCAGGTCTGTGTCTCCTTTTAACCTTGCTATATCATGCTTATGCACAAAGAAGCTGGACAATGTCAAAGAGCTTCACAGTCCAGGGAGTTTTATGAACATAAAGAAATTTCAAGAGATAGCCTTTTCTCATAAGTTCAACAGCAATGATATTGAACTTACTGAGGTGCTCATTGTTTAGAAACAATGTCTATGCCCTGAAAAGAAGCCCTCTATCTATATGTGGTAGAGTAGCATCTTTGCCAAGTGCTGTGAATACAATAAAAGGACATCTTTTGCCTTGACACAGCCCTGCAGAGAAATCCTAAAGAATACTAGTATTCAAGGACTGAAGAAAACTGCAAAGTTAAACATCCCCTCAGCCTCACCAATTACCTTTTCTACAGCTACACTGCAGGAAAATCGCTGAAGCTGGCTGCATAGCAATGCATCTGCACTGTATCCCAAACACCCAAATGCATACAGGCAAATAATCCTTGGGGAACACGCACACACATACACACACATACACATGTACACACACGTACACACACACACACACACACTTGCTAATTGTTAAGACATTCCAACTAACCAGCCTCAGAAACACATCATAAGGTTCCCAGAAGACATTGCGCTCCCAACTTGCTCTCCAGTGCCTAAAGTGGGACCTAAGCACACAGGGGTTGATCCAAGATCCCCTTCCTGTGCAGAAAGCCCTATTTCGGGACAAGAGAACATGAGACACCATCCTATTCCTGCTATTTACCTCTTTGGATTCTCAAGTGTGCAGGATGAGGCCTAATAACCAGTGTGCCCATGTGCAGAGGTAAAAAATTAGAAACACCAACAAGGTGGTGTTTCTCCTTCTGCCATTGCAGCTCTCCCAGACAAGAGTTTCCGGAGACCTAATCTAAAGTCCTATTTCTTTCTGTTTGACATGATATTGTCTTTCCAGGGGAAATGTCCAGAAATGCATGGATCCTATGGGATGGCTACAAATCCACCTCCACTTTTGCTGTGATAGCCTCTTGTTGCTAGCTGATTCTGGAACTTCCACTTGGGAGGTTTTCTACAGTGGGAGACTGGGCTACTCCACTGGGAAACAGGCTTTTTTTTTTTTTTTTTTTTTTTTTTTT